>VDFB02200020.1:0-23384 GCA_007258455.2 Sequoia sempervirens
TGGAATAGGTAGTTTGTTGAATGTTTTCATTATGCATTTGGTTTTCTTTTATCTTTTGTGGCATTTTGGAACATTTGCAATGTATTTCATAGGGGTATTCTTGAAGGATTTGTTGATACTAACCCTTGTTTGAGCATAGTGTTTGCAGATTTTTAAAGGTACTCACAAATTATTTTGGCAATGGACCTAAATTCTCTCATAGCTTGGTTATCCCATCAAAATATTTGAGTCTTTTATAATCTTATGGATACATATCATTCTATTAAAAAAAATTCATATATTTTTTTAGATAGGTTTTGTAAATGTTGGTTACTATTTTTGGTGCACATGTATATATTTTATTGATGAATATGACTCCAATAGACATGTTCTCTCTTATTGATGTGTATGAATTTCGTATAGTGTAACCCATGTCATCAAGCCCCTAGTTCATATAGAGATCAATTTCATCTTATAGTACACATCTTAATAAATAAATCAAGAAATATTATCCAATGGCTTCCATAATTAAAGATAACCAATTTGGATATAATCCTATTGGCATTAAATTGAATATCAACTAAACAATAGAAAAATAATTAGGTCTAGTCATCCATACAAATACAAATACATTAAATTGTTATAAATCAAGATATAATTCACATTATAAACTAATTTATTTATTTATAATCCTTATATCCCTAGTTTTAAATGTTAAAAAAAAAAGTCAAACATGCAAAACATGATAACACATAAAATAAATAAATTTCATAGTCTATCTAACTCATAGTCCAAAAAATAAATTTCAAATTATATTGTGTTTTACCATCATCAAAATGGAGAGGCCTCTTTGTTCCATGTGAAGTAGATGCACTTGGCTCATGTTGTAAAAAAAATAGAAACTTGAAATCAAATAAAAATTAAAAAAAATATATGCATATAATTACATAAAATTATTTAATTTAAAAAATATAAAATTAAATATTTAAATCTAGACTCAAGTGTGCATGAATGTACCATATAATGATCATCGACTCCCACATCTTGCCCCCTAGTATAGCTATCAATTCTATACAAAAGTTTTAGTTACTAATTCCTAGATATTCAAATAAAGCACAAGTTAGGCTTAAATTTTTAATAAAATATGTAAGCATATTTAAGACCTACAAATTGCATAGAAAATTTACTAGTAAACCTTGGAATATTGTGGGTGACTTGTGAAATTGCCCCTAATTATCATTAGGACTAGTAGCTACCTTGACAGTGCTATTGTCTTACATATATATGGATATAAATATACAAATTCAAGAATGATTTTAAAATTATAAAATTATACTTCAAGTGAATTCATAGTACAAATGTAATTTTTAACTACATATAAGGAACATGACTCAAGCATAACAACAAATGATGGAGGAGCACTCACCACACCTTCTAGATGGTCCAACATGGAAGTGTCATGACCTCCCAATTGTAGTAAAAATGTTTCATGTATTTGAATTAAATTATATAATTATTAAAATGTATCTACTTTGGAGAAACTAATTAAATTTATATTTATAATGAACGAGCTACATATGGTTTTAAGATCAATTTATTAGTCTACCCTGTAAGGTGTGCCAAGTTGTATAGTTGTCAATACAAAAAATAATTTGATCTAATTGAGATGATATCCTAGAGCCACTCATTCACACAAAATAATTCACATTATATAATTCATTATTTATAAATTGATAAATGAATTTTCAAAATAGATAAAGCTATTTATAATTTATTATGTATATTTTGCACAAACATTTAAAATGTGACATGTACTTACAGAAGATGATTATTATACTTTTGCACAAACATTTGAAATATGACATGTACCTCATTGGATGATTATATAATGAATCTGATAATGACTACTCTTTTGTTGTAGCTTCTGAAGTTGATGCACAAGTAGAACCATAACATGGTTGATTGCACTTCTAAAAAAAATGTTGTTGACATGTGTGAGGTGCTAGGATCAACACCATCTCCTCCATGCTCTCTACCATTGATTCCAACTATCATGCATGTCGCTTGGTTAGTTGGATTTCCTTAGAATTTACTCAATGCTCGTAATGCTAGAATCACTACCTGCTAGTGAATGGGTGTAATTATTTATCTCCTAGAAATGCACCTATGCAAAGTTATAAAGGCTTTCTAGAAACATGGGATCATTTTCAAGGTTGTGGGTCACCTAAGTTGAAATGAACCTCACGGAGAGTCAAACTTCTTTGTGTTATCACCTAAACCTCTTGGTTTGTAAAGAGGAAAAGGGAGAAGGAATGCATAAAAATAAAGCTAAACCCTATGGTGATACACCAAACTGATAAGAGCAATGGAATACCTGATTTACACTTGAAAATTGACAATGAACACAAAATTACTCATCAAACTCTATAAGCTTTGCATTAATGTATCACAAACAGGTTTGATTCACACACTTTTTCAAGAGAGAAAAATATTTTTCATAGACTAGAATCCATATGTGATCATGTAAACACAATTTATGATTTGTATAATGATACTTTTGCAAAGGAAGGCATGAAAACTAAGGATAAAGTTATAAAGGAATAGAAGAAATTCACAAAACAACTTGATCATTAACCTGAAATGCACAACACTTTGCAAGAACAAGATGGCAATTTGAATCATCAACAGTGACCAAGGTAAACTTTGTATATTATGCTCCAAAATGAGTTACAAAAGTTTGCTAATCTGAGAAAAGGGCAAAGTCCTGAGACTTTCGAGAAAAGCGATTGGGGGAACTTTTTTTTTTTCAAAGAGGAAAAATATGCCATATATACTTAAAAATTAACCATTTTAGGGCTTACAAAAATATTTTCCTTCAGAAAAATTTTCCCCTAGATCTTTTAATGAAGTTAATTCTACATTCGATTGCATCCCCATGTCCATGTCGGTGAAGAGTCGTTCCCAGGAGAAGCCTTCGGATCTTTTGCAACCACTTGCATTTACTTCTGGCCTCCGTGTCCATGTCGTACCTCCCTGCCGAGCTACTTTGAATGCTCCTTGGCTTTCGAGCAAAATCAATGTCGGCTTTCATTCTGTTGATCTTCCTCTCACTGGTCAAACTGTCACGGCTCGCCTGTAGCTTCCTCTGATTGGTCAAATAGATGCTACCTGGGATCACTAGATGGTCAAAGGTCCTTTAGACAAAAATCGCATGTCGGTGAGACACTAATTGTGTCTCTGCGATGCGATTATGCTCTTATAGCAGCTATTGGCATAACAAGTGACGGTCGGCAAGACCTCATATCGAATGCAAAAGCCATCTTGATGCTCGCCCTTTGTCATACAGCCCGGACCATCGGCAAGACATATGGCTTCGACAAGATGTTATAGCGTCCTTCATCTTTCTCCACGAGACCAAACGCTTTGTCTCGGAAAGACTCCCACCATGTCGGCAAGACCATATAGCGATGATGCCTCCTCTCATCGAGACTTCATGTAGTCGGAGAGACATTATCCCGAAGCAAATGATACCCCCCAACGCCACCCTTGTGAATGACTATCGGCAGGACTTCCTTGGTCGGGGAGAGATAGGAAACTCATGGCGACCAAAATGTCCCAACAACCTGAGGATTTCGAATGAATATAGCACAACAGCCAATCGACAAGACAAATGGAGGGTCTCAACGACTTTATCTCTGGGGAGTTTTGTGTCGAATCTGATTGAGGCAAGGCTTCCAATAGACCCCTATGAAATAGTATCAGATGAAAAATTTCCCATGAACTAAAGACCTGCACACGGGCTCAATCCTCGGTGGGAGCCACATTTAATCCACATGCCAATTTTAAAACATAATTTCCCTATTGAGCCCGTAGGTGAAAATTGGGTAACATGAATACTAGGTCAAGAAGGAGTAAGAATGGGTGGAGCATGCACGAGTCACTTTGAATTGAAACATGCCCCTACCCTATGTTGTAGCATGCCACCACCAACCCCTAGAATAATCTAGTGTCAAAATAATTGGGCTTTACGCCGAATTCAAACTCAACCCATAATTTTCTAAAAAAGCACTATGGCACCTCAAAATCACCATGTGGTAGTTGCTCAAAGATCATCCACATTGCTCCCAAATAAGTTTCATAATTGTGGATGCCTACACCACCTAATTGATTTTTTTTTCTCTTTTAACAATTCCTTGTATTGTATGGTTACGACTAGTTGCAAAGGGGCATATCATGTTGCTAACATTCCTATGTTCAAATATGCATATAATGAAACATGCTTATAAAGACCCATCTTGTGGAAAAGATAAACACAAAATTTGAACACATATGATCATATCCTCATAGCTCTCCATTACTTTCAATGGACCCCATGGTGTTATCTTTTAACTATTTGAATATTTACATTACATGTAGGTTTGTGGGTGCTACTACTTTGAGATGCATGATCATATTAGGATTTACATGTACCTCAAACTGAGGGAACAATGTAATAATGAAATTTGCATACTGATTCCATTTCCATTGAATTTTATGCCTATTTTGAGGGGAGTGCTTCAATACATAAACATATTGATAAACAACATGATTTTGTGCAAAGTTAGGTCCCTTTCCCTATGTTATCCATTTCATCATTTACACATTTTCCTATGCACCTACTACTCATCCCATTATGATGTTCATACATCCTCATATGTTCACCTTATCCACTTATTTATTATCTCTATACCCACACTTATTCTCATGCACAGGCATCCACTATGATTTGGCCCCTCTTTTGTCTTAGAACTAGTTTGTAGTCATGGGGTTGTCCTTATGATTGTGGACTCCTCATGCCTTAATTTAAATTTTTAAATTGAATTGTGGCTAACTTCCCACCTTTATCCTTTTTTTCCTAAGACCAACTAAACACAAGTTTGCATAATATGTTGTTTTTGATAGGAAAAAGTAGGTTTTGATGGGACCTAGAATCCATTACAAGAAGGTTTTGAAGGGACCTAAAACCCTTCACAAGGCAAAGATGCTGCAAGAAAAATAATCATCTAACCAAACCGTAGACCAATAGCAGCAACCAAACACATGCTGCAACAAATAGGTTTTGAAGGGACTTGAAACCCTAAGCCAAGATTTTACAAGAACCTAGAACCCATAAATTTTGAAGGGACCTAAAACCCATTACAAATATGTTGTTATACCTATGTATTTAAAGAAATTTAATGCATTCATCATAAGATTAGAAGGAGAAATCATTTACATTCACACTTTTCTAGTGATCTAAAAAGAATCTAGCGTTGCACAATTATTTTAGAAGCATTTGCATTATTAAATAGTGTTTATTTCAATATTATTCAATTTGAAGGAGTTGATCAAGACATATAGCCCTTGCAACTCAATTATACAACTACCTAACAAAGGTATTTATTGATACCACAAGCTTTTGTAGATACATAGAAATATAGAGAAAATCAAGATACTTTGAATATGTGAAGAACAATCTACATATTACATAGATCGAATTCATGACCTTAATTTTATCCTTCTATAAAATCATCAAAAAACAATATAATTACCAATTTAATATTTTTAATCTTAAAACTTATTAAATCTAAATATTCTTTATTCTTTTTATATATTTGAACTATAAACTAATTCCAATGATTTTCCATTTACATTTTACCCATTCAATTATTGTCAATTAATTTATATAAGTAAACCAGGCCTAATTTACCCGCAGCGACCCAAAAAAACCTAAAGAAAGAGAGAAAAAAAAAAAACAATGCGCTCAAACGTCCCACAAAATTTTTGAGATTCAAATCCTAAGAAAAAACACATGATTCAAATTCAAATAAATAAAGACAAACGCGGCTCAAACGTTCACAAAAAAATTCATCATACAACAAAACTTCAAAGAACTTTGAACTTTGTTATTTTTGTCTCAGGCTACGAGCTGGATATCTTCCCCTGGGCGCTTTCAAACGAGTTGTCTGCAATTGACAAAATTAAGGTTACGACCAGACAATATATGCATTACAGATTGTAGGTATTCTTATGGAAATTTGTAATCTAATTTCCCATAGCCAATGATTTTTTCGCTAGAATAATTTTCTTGAGTGTTTAGAGTCACTAAGGCGCCTGCAATTTATTTTAATGTATTTACAAACAGAGCATATATCTTTTAGAAATTGTAAGGACTCCTGGGTGCACGCAAATTTATTTAGTTTAACTTCTTTTACATAATTAACCAGTTGATTTTTGGGTTTCTTTCCTATGTGCAGGTTTGATCTACAGAAATGGCCAAGATACATATAGATTTCTGTCATTTCAATCTCCAATTCCACGTGGGTATAATGATTCTGTTTGCAATAAAATGATCAACCAGTTGATTTTTGGGTTTCTTTTGTGGTTTATCTACAAACAGAGCATATATCTTTTAGAATTTGTAAGGACTCCTGGGTTAATGCAAATTTATTTAGTTTAATTTCCTTTACATGATTAACCAATTGATTTTTGGGTTTCTTTCCTATGTGCAGGTTTGATCTACAGAAATGGGCCAAGATTCATAGAGAATTTGGTCATTTCAGTCTCCAATTCCATGTGGGTATAATAATTCTGTTTACAATAAAATGATCAACCAGTTGATTTTTGGTTTCTTTTGTGGTTTATCTACAAACAGAGCATATATCTTTTAGAATTTGTAAGGACTCCTGGGTTAATGCAAATTTATTTAGTTTAATTTCCTTTACATGATTAACCAATTGATTTTTGGGTTTCTTTCCTATGTGCAGGTTTGATCTACAGAAATGGGCCAAGATTCATAGAGAATTCGGTCATTTCAGTCTCCAATTCCATGTGGGTATAATAATTCTGTTTGCAATAAAATGATCAATCAGTTGATTTTTGGGTTTCTTTTGTGGTTTCTTTTCTTAATTACTCTTGCTTGCAGGTTTGATCTGCAGAAGAGGGCCAAGAAATATAGAGAATTCGGTCATTTAGCCTGCTATTCCACGTGGATTTTATAATTCTGTTTACAATATGGGTATGTACTCAAATTTCTGGACCATTCTTCTTTTCTTAATATTTTCAAATTATTATTATTTGCTGTTTCCAGTGTTCTCTCCATGCTTTCTTTTATAAGTTTTCTTTTCTTTTTATCTTTTGGGTCAACCTTGGGTCTACTTGTAACTGGCATTGTCACCGAGTTGTATCCTTTCAATTTCAATACCCAGTATGTTTTACCCAGTTCGATGTATCCGTTAAATTTCAATACCTGTACCCGGTTTGTAGTACCCAATTTGTTGTAACTTGTATCTATTCAATTTCAATCCCTTCATTCTGTGTGTTTTACCTAATTTGTGTATTCATTCAGTTTCAGTACCTGCATCTAGCCTATTGTGTATATGGTCTTTACTCACATTTTATACATCATTATGTGGATATGGTATTTACCAGTTTCAATACGTTATTATGCCCCTGTTTCGTCCATTGAGATATGCTGGGTGCTTTAATTGTTCAATCTTAACACGTTACCATGATTCCAGGGGTTTATGTCTCTGACTCATCCATGGGGATGTGTTTGCCACAGTATTTACCCAATTTTAACACATTATCATGTCTTCTAAAATTTAAACTTGGCCTTCTTCTTTAAAAGTTCTGATTGAATACATTAAAATGTTTCCTTAGGTTAAAGCTCAGGTCTCTGCTTTGAAAGTCCATTTACTTGTACCACTTGTGCTCATATTATTTGATTTATCTCTGATGAACTTTTATTGTTTAGTATTTGAAATATTTTATTCACCTCTTAATTTCAGTTGTGAGTTCTTAACTTCTTTCTCTTTTTCCCTTCAAAATTTTTGAGGGTCACAAGAGGAACTGTTTATTCTTCACTTTGATATTTAGAGAGCTGGATTCTTTGCATGCTTATTTAAACACTATATACAAATCAAACTTACTGTTATGATATGTCTTTCCATGTAGCTAAAATAATTAGAAAATACCCACCAATTTCAAGTATAGTCTCTTTAAGATGATTTATAAATGATTTTTTTGGTTGACCATTTTTCATATTGCAGGTTTGAACATATGGGTTCGCAAAAGAAGGTAGGACGGGGTTAACAAATATAGATTGGCTTCCAATTCCAGGTAGATTTTCTTCTTTTTTGGTCCATTAGTGAATGTGTATACAATATTATTGTAATCAAAATTTTTACCTTTTTTTTTCATTGTCAAATTATTGTTACATACCATTATTAAGTATTTTCTACATGAGTTTTTAAGTTTCTTCGGCATTTAATTCTGATATTTAAAAAAAAGTTCAATTGAATGAAATCCCTCCTTTTTGGGTAGCCTTGATCTTACTTGAACCTTACCTCATCAACTTGGGTACTCTATACTTTGCATATTGGATGCAATACGTAACCAATTTCAATATGTGATCTTGTCTCGGCTTCATATGTTGGGTTGTGTTGCACTAAGCATGTTGGATGCAATTTTCACTCAATTTGAATTATGTCCCTTGGGGTTTGAACTTAGGGTTGTTCTATTTAGTCCATTTATGTTTACCATTTGAGCTCATGCCATTACAACTTATTTTGATGAATTTTTGTCGTTTTTGAGGAATCTTGTTTGAGTTCTAACCTCCTCTTTTTTCCTCAGAATCTTTTGCAAGGTCTTAAAAGGAGTTCCTAATTCTTCACTTAAATATTTAGAAACCATATCCTTTGTATGCTCTAATTATAAATTATACATAGAACTGAACTTATTGGATAATGACTTTTTCCTTGTAGCTAAATGGATTAAAAAATGCACCAATGCTAAGAATTGTTTTCTGCTGTCACACAAGTTTAAAGTTTTTAGAGTCATTTTCCTAATTTATATTTGTAGCCACGGTGCCACAGTTTTGAAAATCCAAACCAAGACTAGTCCATTACATGTTATTCGACTCATAATAGCTATGTTTTCTATGTTATTGGACTTATAATACCTATGTTTCTATGTTATTGGACTTGAAGTTATACCTGAAGTCTTTCTGTGAGCTATCTTATTTGTATTAATGTTTTACATTTTCTATGGGCTTTTTCCGTTTAACAATCTAAAGATAATTCCAACTTATAGTACGAAGTCAACTGATTATTGCTAAAGTTCTTGCAAATCAAACTTTTGAGGAATGTCAGTTGCTGAATTTTTTGTCTAAGGAAAGAACCAAAACTGTTCTCAATTTAAGTAAATCTAGAGAATTGATTTCAATTACATCTATGTTGATATGGATGTTTTTTTGGATTGTTCCAATCCTTTTGAGTGCGATAAAAGTAAAGATTTGCCTTAAGAGACCAGGCTGAACTAATAGAAGTAGAATTATGTCATAATTAAATTGCTGGAACATTAAGGTGAGGAACATGATCGATGACTGGAATTCTAGGAATAACTACCAGATATTGGAGACAGAAAATAACTTTGATAATGTCTTGGATGAATACCTGATTTTGTAAAAGGCTATTACTCGAGTAGATGAATTTTCTGTTAACAAGTTCATGAAGGGACCCACCTTTGACATCAAAGAGGTTGAAGATGTTGTTGACGAGATCAGCTCAGGTTTAGAGGAGATCAAGCCCAGAACATCCAAGATTAAGCTAGTGTTTGAAAATGTTGCATATTCACAACATGGGCTTATTAAAAATATCTATGAACTGATTAGAAATTTGGTTTGGGATCTTAGTTGTTTAAAAATTGTGATAACTGTTCATATAGTCTTTAAATAGTTTTGTGAATGTGTTGGTAGGTAGGATATTGTAAAAAATGGATTTGTTCAAAAGGCATTAGGAACTTTCAACCAAATGCAATTGGTAGGAGTAAAGCCAGGATCCACAACCTTTGATGACATCCTCAGAACCCTGGTGGTTCTCCGATTCAACTCAGATTGTTTTTGTATTGTGTTTTGCAAATTTTCGATTTTTTTGTAATTTTTGAGGTTTTCAGAGGCAAAAATGAAAGTTGCGATTTCTCTAGGAAATGATAAAAAATTCATAAAGAATTCATACAAGCTTGGAAAGCATTAAAATTGTTCAGAAGAGATAGGCGTTTCATTTATTTCAATTCCAGAACAATTACAATGATGAATACGGAGCTATAAATGAATTACAATAAATTTATTGATGAAAAAACCTGGTTTTCTGTAATGGCGGCTGCAGCAATAAAGAATAGTACGGCCAGAATTAATGAGGAATCTTCCGGCTCAAAAACCAATGCAATAATCTCCAGTGGTCCAAGGCGCCCAAAGAGCAAACACCAGAAACTGAAGAATACAGGCGTTCCTCTGTAGATGTGGAAGTACGGCCAGGAAAGGTACAGAAAAGTACGGCTGACAGCAATAAATGCAAAGTACGGCCTCCAAGAAATGTTGCCAGATCTCTGATAAGTGTCCTCTGATGAAGTCGCCTTATTTCTCTGATGAAGATTCTCTGCTAACTCAGAATAACTGACTCAATAAATCCAAACTGTGATCTCTGGATGAAATCACCAAGTGCCAGCTTCAACTGATATTTCACAGCCTCAGTCTGCCTGATTCCTGAAGAGTTTTCGTTCTCCAGAAACGATCGTCTGCCAGAAACCCTAGGGTTTGCAAACTCCAAAGCTCAGATGCAAGTTCAAGACAAAATTGAATAATAACATGATAGTTCGATTTTGCCTGTGAAGAGTATATATTGCTCCTTGAGAAAATTCGACCTATTCTCCCTTTTAATAAATCATTTAAATTAATGATTTAATTTGCTCTTTTGACTTAGGAAAAATAATTAATCATTGGCGTCCCCTTTTTAATGAATATAAATACTCATTAAGTCACCTTTTAATAATATATTATAAAGTATAATTAAATACTTTATAACTTAGCCAAATAATTAATATTTGATAACTCAATAATTACTCCTTATTTCTCCGAATCAAATCAATCAACTCTTTGGGTGAATTTGAATAAGCGCACCGGTGCCACTGAAATAGCGACCGTCGACCTTTCTAAAATAGAAAGTTCTCGAAAAGCTCTACGGAAGATTCTGCGAAGGCCCAGCGACACGCAGTGCAGGCCAACTAACGAGCAAGCTGCCAAAAATGATCCTCTGAACACTCACGACCCTCTGAGGATCAAATGATAGGCTAACCTAGTCACCCGGTTGTGACTAGGATGGGGACATGACACATCCTATCTTCTTTCTTGTGCTTAAAGGAGAGATTATGAAAAAGCTATGGATGTACTTCAAGATTAAAGGATGGATTTTTCAGATATAGTGAAAAGTAGAGAGGCAAGAATGAAGAGGGGAGGGAAGGAATAGGTGATGAAAAAGTTCGTAGTGCCTTTTGGGGACAATTTCTTCAGTCAGAAAGGAGGTGAAATGATCCCGCTGTCTGAGGAGAGCAAGAAAATCATGGAAGTGTGTAAGTGGTGTTGGAGGAAGTAACACTAGAGGCAAACGGAGAGGCAAAGTTTTAGCTCCTAAATCAAAAATATCTTCAACACCATTCCTAGCGTTAGGTATAAGCATCTTTCACATAGTATTGGGCTTTGAATATCCACTCTTGTGGTTGTCACTGTAAGGATTTTTTAGATTTATAGGGTAGATTGTGGTAAGAATAGTGAATGATTGATAAATAAAGTAAGATTTTGAACTTTCACATTACATTAGACTTGTCAAATGCTAAGGTTTACTGGTCATTTTGGATTGTGAAATAGTGTGCAAACCTTATCCTTTCATATTATCAAGAACAATCTTATTTCAGTGCTACCTTCCTTAATTGAGTTAGTGGATTCAATTTGTGGCTTTTTGCTACTAGATTTTATCCAATAATCATCATTTTGGTGTTGCTCTTCTTTGTTTCTTTGCAGATTGTGGTAAGAATAGTGAATGATTGATAAATAAAGTAAGATTTTGAACTTTCACATTACATTAGACTTGTCAAATGCTAAGGTTTACCTGGTCATTTTGGATTGTGAAATAGTGTGAAAACCTTATCCTTTCATATTATCAAGAACAATCTTATTTCTATGCTACCTTCCTTAATTGAGTTAGTGGATTCAATTTGTGGCTTTTTGCTACTAGATTTTATCCAATAATCATCATTTTGGTGTTGCTCTTCTTTGTTTCTTTGCAAATTCTTCTTCATTAGAAGTCATTTTAAATTATGGCATGTATCTTATCATTACAATCAGTCATTGAGAAGGCTGACATGCATATTGTAGTATCCCACCCAGGTGGAATATAGCCAAAACCAATTTTCTGCCTTTGTTTGATAACTTGGGTTTACAAATCAATGTTTGTTTGATAGGTGTTTGAATACTTTTCCGGGATAGAATGAAGTGTAAACACATATACCAATTGCAAAGTAAATATGCTCAACAATTAAACTCCTATCATAAATCTGATTATATAATTCTCATTGTATGCTAGCTGCTGAAGCAAGCCTTTAAATATTCATTACTAATCAGATTACGAACTTTCAATACAAAGCTACTTACATTGCTTGCAAAAACATTAAGTCCATACCCGAATATTTAGATATCAAATATATATAAAAACCTGGAAATGATTGCAGCAAGATGATGACTGGTTAAGAAATAGAATGGCTGCTGTAGATGAATTTTCCCACCTCCAAACTGATACCAAATCCCTTAGTAGAGCAAGACGCCCCCTATAAGAATGATATACATTGAATAGGCTAGGCGTTTGGAGCCTAGTGCAACATGTCCCTGCCTGAAGCTTTGTACAGGCTACTACAAATTATAATCTGCTCTTCTGTAACTCATGTGGCTGTGAGAAGATGAATATACACCAATTGAAATCTCAGCATAGGATAGCATGGAATAATATGGCATTTATTCTACAAACCCTTCTTATTTGCTGAAGATAATCTTTACATCTGATGCACATTAATTCCCACGGGCTGGATGAGGAATATGCACACAACCATGAATGTATTCAATGATGAGAATACTTTGATATTCAAATCTGCAATGAAACCCTATGAAACTCCTTGATTCTACTCCAATTTGCACAAGTGTAACCTCTGATTGAAGCTACCAACAGATTGCAGCCTTGATGTCTCACACCCTCAGGTAGCAAAACTATGAAGAGACTACGTTCTCCAAAGCTTATACCAGCAAACCCTCGTTTTCAACATCTCCAAGAGAAGAGCACGAACACAACTCCAAATTCTTCAAATGATCAAAATGAGTGAATGAACAATAATAACTCTTTTTGGGTCTTTATATACTCCTCTCAAGTTGGTCGATTCCCTCACGAGGCTTTTAAATCATTTAAAGTGATATTTAATGTTTCCCCATTGACTTTATTAAATGCATTAATATATAGGCTCTCCTTTTAAAATATCCTTAATGTACTTTAAGTCACTTAATTGAGGGTCATGGCCCCATTGATCATAAAGTGACATTATAAACTTTATAATAAACCTTTATATCATTTTATTATCATTAAAAAGACCTTAATGATAATAACTCCTTTAATAACCATTATTTTGCTAAACCAACTGAACATGGAAATCGACCCTGCATCCAAGACCTGTTCAGGTGCCTTACTAAATGTAGAAATACTAGATTCCACTGACAAGGTGACTTACTATAAATAGTAAGTGTGTGAAACTGAGTCAAACGAAGGCCAATCCTGAACCCAACTAAGCTCTGACGAAGAAGTCAACCAAACATCTGCCAAACAGGACCCTCTGAACAACTCCATTACGAGGGTCAGGAAATAGGCTAATCCCTCTAAAAACTGATGCTCAGGAAAATGGGGACATTACACATATTTTGTTTCTTTTGGTCTTTGATTTCCATAGTGATAACTGAAAGTTATATTCGTGTCCTCATATGGGGTGATGTATGTTGAAAAATAGAAACTATCCCCTCACCCTTACCTAGTTGTAAAACATGTGGAATGGTTTGACAGAGATGGGTACATAGTGACTCTCACTCATATATCCAATTTAGAATATATTCATTGGAACATAGAAACACAACACATGAATTGATATGCATAGATTAATATTACCATTTCAATTCGTATTAGAAGGCAATTAGGATGTAGTATTTGAATCCTCACAAAAGTAGTCTCTTGTATGTTTCTATATAAAATATATATACCTATAGAGCCTAGATAAATGTACATTGGCATAACATAATAACTAGTTATCTTCACTAGTAGATGTTCTTCTATAGTCAAGAATTTTTACTTAAGTGGTGATTCATTGATATTGACAATTGATCACTAGATTTGGAGATTCACTAATGGTAGGGAATGACTATTAGCCCTTTGGGGGGTGGTTATGAATTATAGATAATTGACTACATGGTCCATTCAATTGATTTTTGAGTATAAGTGTTGATAGGAAAACCTATCACAACAATATGAAATCACTTACTACTAACCATTAAGGTCATAATTGATAAAAATGACAAGTATAAACATTATCCAAACCATGATGTAATGTCCCTTGCTAATTATGATGTAAGTTTTCAGTTTTAGCTCTTGGACTTTTCGTCAAACACTTGGCCTATAACTGCTGGTAAATGTTTTCTGTTGCCCTTTCTTGTTTGATTGATGATCAAACGCATCAAAAACTAACTAAGCAATGCCAAAAGACTTCAACTACAACTTGCAATTGAAGGGAGATATGCAAATGTAACACTTTCTGATTTTCCCAAACTAAAGAATGGCTGAAAATGCAAGAAACTAAATAACTCCATAGCTACAACAGATGGACATTTTAGCAACCATATTGCAAACCAAAACCCAACTCCTCTAATATGGTATTGCTGATATGTAATTGATTACAATGTTTGTCATATAAGAGACAACTGAAAGTGTATATTTAGACTTCCTGGACAACATCTACAATGAGCAGATTTTGACAAAGTTTACGATCAGTTTCACTTAAGTTCTTACAGTCCAGCAATGGAGGAGATGCAAACATAGGCTATCTTTGATCTAATGACAGTGATGCAGACTTTATGACTATTCATATGCAAGTGTCACAATCCAATATCACTGTGATAACAGCGATTGAAACAACCATTAAATACAATGCAAATACTATTGATAATGCAATGACCACAAGATGGGTCCAACTGAAAACAAAACCTGAAGACGTCGATTGGAGGAACTATGGCATGAAGAAATCAATCGAACTTCTCTTGGAATTGGCCCACTTTGCTCCCAGGTGTGGCGTCCATGCTCTTGGCTGTCTTGCGTCTTCTCTCCAAGTCAAATGTAATGAGCCTTGCTCACAATTTGCCTTAATTTGCAGCTTGTAATTTTGTCAAACAATTCACATGCAATCTTGTAACTTGCTGGTCTGGGTGTTTCAGTTTGATACAAATGTTTTCCCAATGATATCCAATGCATATACTACTTGCAAAAAACTTCTATGATGATTAAACAAGATCCTAGATGCAATGCAGATTTCTTTTTGTATCTTCAAATGCAATAGATGAAGTTTCATGAGCTAAATATGCAGCTACAGCCCTTAGACATTATGTCAAACAGTTGACATACATCCTTTTACACTTTTCAAATGAACTAGATTCAAATAGAGAACTCCCAACTGCTGACATATTATTGAAAATGCAATCTTTCTACAATGATGACAATGCAATTGCCAAGACTCTTGGCTTACAACTCATATAATGATTATAATCAGATCTGATATAAAATTACAACAGCCTGATTTACCATTTATTTTTGTATCAACATGTTATGCAAATATCTCTTACTACAATGGCAATGAGCTTTTACAGCGGACAATGCAAATGCAATTATATTTAACATGAATAGTACAATGCAAATTTATTATTTGAAGTGCCAAACTGAAACAATACTAAGTCTGATGAACCTGGAGTTTGAAGGCTGCTTCAATAAAAATTTCGATTCTTCCTTAGCACAATGAATTCAGCCTCAAGAGACCAGCGCCCTTTCTTCTTATGCCACAGCCTTGATTTATAAATTTTCTTTGAATTTTATTCACCTTATGTCATGTCCCCGAAACTTGTGATAGTTAGAACTTAGAAGCATAATTAAATAGTTAACCATTTGATGTTACATAATTCTAATTGTTCAAGACAATATTACAATTATAAATATTGAAAATAACATTGTAATAATTATCATATAATAAATATTAAAGTATATAATAAATATAAAATATAAATATAAAATAATATTATAATTATTTAAACAATTGTGATTATTATAAATACAAATATTAATAAATAAGCCAATATCATAAATATACAAAATAATAATAAAAGTGAATGAATAAATATTAACCTAATTTGGGCGGCATAGACAAGGAGATTCCATTTTGACTTGCCATGTCAGCCTCTATCTAGCCCGATAGGAGAAGTGATATCTTTGTGATGGCGGCTATCTCTTGCAATGTCATATACATCCGAAGCCCTGATCACCTGGTCGTGTGATAATATGCATTTGTTTGGGACTTCCGACTTCCCAGTTGGCCATGACAGTGTAAAATGCTACAATTCTTGGGCAGTCAACCTTTGTCAATTCCCACATAATCACCAGTCGACGTAAATAAGAGATGGCTCCTTCAATAATCGGGATAATCTTGAGGTGGTGATGGCATCAATAAAACGATGGCTATACAATATATTTGTCAACAGTTTTCGGTCTCAAAATATGTACGAGCCAGATATATACATATATACCTATTCCTGAAAGGGTCGATGACTCTCTTCTTCACCCTTGATTGCCTTTATATCTAGATGCCTGAATAGACAAGAGAAGGGAGAAAGCTAGATTTGGAGCAGACGTGGAATAAAATCATTATGGGTAAAGAAATAACATACTCCAAGGACATATAGATATATGTACGCATATATTACTGACCGGAGAATTGCACTCAAGATATATATAAAGAGGAGAAGATAGAAAAGAAGATATTTTATGTCTCTAGAATATAGGCATATTCTAAGGGAGATAGACAGTAAGCGAGAGAGGTAAATACATATTTATGAATTATGATATACATCTGAGTGTAATAAGAAGAAATGAATGACTCCTTGACGTGAATGTAATATTAATATCCTCTTTGGTCTTATTAGAGATTATTAACGTAATTTATGAATCTCTAACTCTTCCAATGTCTCTTTGAGGAACACTTCGAACACAAGATTCGGGATTAAGTGCTTCCACCCAAAAAGGGTCATTACCTTAAATACTGAAATCGAGGCTCCCTTACTTAGCTGTCCCTGTCACTATTATTTCATTCCTTGTTTTTAATTGGTGGAGCCACAAAATCATCCCAACAGCTTCAGACATGATATCCACCTTTCCTTAGTTCAAAGCTGCCCACACATGATAAAATCGTTGCCAATGGAGACAACTATGAGCCAACTCGTGGCCTTCACAAGCTGGTCTTTAATGACTGAGAAATCAGAATGTATCTATGGAGCTGAAGATGCTACTTGAACCTCAATGATCAAAAGCTTGATGGAGACCCAATGGTGGTGTCTCCAATCATCCCCTTAATCAAAACATGAGCTTCATTGACTAAAATCGAAGCACCAAGAAAGTTCCAGCCTAATCAAAACTCTGATTTCAAATCAGATTACAAATATGCAAATCGAACCAATACAATGAAGACTCTCCAATGCAAAATGTCTTCAACAATTACTCCAATCGAACTTTAGCAAAATTATTAATTTTGCTCAAGTAAACAATCAACCCAGCAATACCTCAGCTGTTGTGATGACTCCAAACCCTTATTCAAAAGCACAATAATACATCAGCTATTGTACTCAGATGTATACCACAATGAAGCACCAATAGAAAGTCTGAAGTAACTTTCTTCTAGCTGCAATAATTCAAGTGATATTTCACACCCTCAAAATTGCTCACCAATTGAGATTTTTTGTTTTCAATGGCCAAAGACAACTGCAGAAACCCTAGGCTCCACAATTGAAAACATCAAATATCAACAACAACAAATCTGCCTGATAGGAAATGAGCCCTCAATGTCTATTTATTCTTTTCCTCAAGAGGTTGGCCTCCTTCTAGAACTTTCCCAAGTCACCTTCTAGAAGGAATATTATAATATTATTTTATTATTGCACTTTATAATAATACAAAATATTAATCAACTCCTAGAGTGCAGTATAACATTATAATAAAAAATAAAGGTTTCCATAAATAGAAATATCCATGATGATACTAGGAAAACCTTCATGAAGTCACAAAATGAGCCAACCAATCAACTGGGTGTTTGCCAAACGATCCTCTTATCAAGCCCCATTAGCCTACAAGGATCAGGAATAGGCTAATTCCTCCGAACTCCAATGCTTATGAAAAAGGGGACATTACATCAAACAATATTAAATATGTCTCCAACTATTGAAATCGTTGCTTTATTGCTTGTAAATATTCGGCGGCTGAAGTGAGACCCGATACTTATTTGAAATATTCGATAGCTTTTAAAATAACAGCCTTATCCAAAATATGACCCTCCTATGATAAAAATCGACGCCAGATGAAGAGTTTGATATAATAACGAACCTCCACAAAGAGATCGATATTAACTCTCACATTGTTTGTCTCTTTAAGATATATTGTATGCGCTGAATGCTTAAGACGCCAACCTCCTTAATGGCTCCCAGATATAAGCCGTGATGATATTTTTTTTTTCCCTTGTTCAGACTTTGCTATTCAATTTATCTTCAATAAAGTTTCCAAAATAGATTTCAAGAGCCGTGCCAATAAAACGAATTTCCCACAAAGGAAATCAATTGCTATATTCCAAAAACGATGGCTTCAGGAATTCTTTGTCTTTTACTGTTTATAAAAATTGATACTTATCTCCAGCCGTGTAAAATTCTCCTCAATGATTTCGATGCTCAATATCTCTGACTATAATATTGTTTCTGACAATAGGATCTTTTGTCTTCTTGTGCAAATATACCTTTGTATTTATCTAGCAGGAGACTCTTCAATACAATCGAACTTCCCTAGTGACTATAATTAATCTTCAATTTTGCAATAAATCAAATTTCCTCTTTCATTTCCAAATTTGGTCACAGACCATGAAATTTGGATTAATCGATTCGACCAAAAATTCACTTCCTCCACAAATGAATGTAGCAATACCTCAGCTGCTACAATCAGGCAAACCTCAGAAATATTGCAACAATAAACCAATAGTGCAATTGTAATGTCCCCTTTTTCATAGCCAACTCAGTGTAATTTCTTAGCCTTTATTCTTCGAAGGCTAAGTGAAGAAATAAGGGAGAAATTAATTAAGTTAATTATTTATTAAGTCATCAAATAAATTAAACATTAAAATGTGACTTTATATTTAATTAATTTAATTAAGTGACTAAATAAATTATTATATCATAAGTCACTAAAATAAAATTAAAGAGTATTGGGGAAGCTTCTAGATGGCCGCCCTAGACTTGGTGAGAAAAAGTATAAGTAGAGGGGGTTAGCCATTGTTTCTTTATGCTGGATATTGGATTCTTGACTTTGATTTGTTGTGGAGAAGCCTTGGGTTTCTGCAGACTACATTGGAGGTCTTTGGGAACGAATTATCCCATTGATTTGCAGAACTGAGGTAGTGAAACTATCTATTGAAGGGTTGCAGCTGTTGGAGAAGATATTTCAGTCTTCTCACCATTACAAATTTAGTGGCCAAGGGCCAAATTTGTGGAGGATCGATTTAGAGACAATTGCAGATCATAAGGAGACATCGTTTGGCATTTTGGAAGGTAATCATACATTATTGCATTATTCTGATTTGAGTCTCAGCTAAGGTCGAACAACATATTGCGAGGCATCAATTTTGTTTATTCATCCTTAGCTTGGTACGATTTCATCAAGAGCTTGGAGCGCTTCCTTATTGAGGGCATGACAATGATGTTTGGCACCCTTTGAACGTATCTTGAGGTTGCTATACTTTATATCAGAAGCATATGATTAAACATGGGCGGCTAACAAGGAGGGACGATTTTGTTCATAGAGAGTTCTTCATGCATTGATTCCACTTGGGCATTTAGGCGCATCATCCCTTGATGTTTTGTTGATGATATTTGGTGTGAGAAATCGGGGTTTGCAGCTGTCAATGATTTTATTCTGAAGGTCTGATATCACAGCAGGGGCTGCAAGAGTTAGGATCTGTTTTGGCTCCATTCTTTGCATACAAGTCACCAAGTCCTCCTAAAGCATAAGCGGGCTTTATACCAGGTTGTCAAGTTCATTTTGTATTGTTTAAATCCTTTTTCTTAGGTGCTGCTGTAGGTTGTCATTTGAATCAGAATTTGGCATTGTATTGAGCTATCATTGTAAGAGCCAAGAGTCTTGGCCATTCATAAACTCATTGTACTTGGGATTGCATTCAATAACGGAGATATAGGTTGCATGCCCTATGTTCGATGTAATGTTCATCTTTATAGCATTCATAAACAACATATTAGTTTGCATGTCAATTGTTTGACAAAATGTCAATTGGTTGTAGGAGTATATTTCTTATGTAGAATTCATGTATATGCATTCAAAAGACAAAAAGAATTGCATTATCATCTTAGGTCTTCACCTAGACATTGTAGAGTCAATTTGCAAGCATTTTAAACTTATTAGAGATCACTTGAAGACAAGCAAGCAAATTGAAAATACAAAAACAGCAAGTTAAAGGGGTTGTTGGAGAAGTGTTTGACAATATTCCTTGAGGCCCTTAATCAGCGAATTAGGGTCAGATATTGCAAGGATATTACAGTGGTTGCAGAAGTGTGAGCATTGTCATTTTGGTCTATCCCTCTCCTTTAGATGAAAAACCCTAAAGTGTTAGAAGGTCATAGTAACCAAGATCTTTGTTTCGCTTTTTGGTAACCCTGACAGTATTCCTTGAAGTCAAATTTAGATCAGAAGTAGCAAGGGATATTACAACAATCACCTCAGAACAAGTAATAATACACCAGCTATTGCTTCCAATCAAACTCTCAGCAGAAGTGCAATAATACAATAGCTACTGCACCCAATCAGCTAGGGCAAAAATACAACAGCTATTGCACCTGACAAATCTTTCCAATGAAGCACTTGTAGAAACTCTAGATGGATTTCTCAACTCCAGCTAGGGTTGATCTTTCACAACCAAACCTAGTACTCTAGAGTCTTCAAACCCTCGAGCAAGCTAAGCATTTAGCTTCAACTTCTTACCAATCTAGTAATGAGATATGAATTCCAAATCAAATGTGTTCAAATATTCGAGCCAACCGAATTTTTCAATACTTGATTTACAAACTATTTTTGTTAAGGTTAGCAGCTAAATAAAAGCGATCTTTAAAACAACTCTAACAGAATGTACACCAGGATCTCAATGTGGGCAAGGTGTGAGCATTGGTCAGAGGATCTTAATCAAAATGCTTATGCAAGAACTCTAACCAAGAATGCGCCGGCGAATGGCGAGCATGTGGTCAGAGGATCCCTACAATCTAATATACTGAAAGCACACTCGACACCAAGTATGTGCTGCTCAATCCAATACGGAAATGAGGCGACCATATGGCGGAGATAACAGAAATTACAATGCTGGAAAGAGAAGTAAGCTAAAATGCTGAAAGTACTCGACACCCAGAATGTGCTTTCTAACCCGGAATGGGAAAGGAGCTACCATAGGGCGGAGATAAAGAAATACAATTGCAATTACAGAATGTAAATATGAGCATTACAAAACATGATTAAGCAAGATGGAAGAACTGCTGTCAGTACTACTGTCAGCTTACAATATGATAGAGAATTCGCCTGCCAAGAGCATAGAGTTAGAACAATTCAACGAGCATTAAAATAGAGACTTCTCCTTGCTTAATGGACATATCAAAACTGATTTCCTTCTCTCAAAAACCAGATTTAAGATTCTGATTTATTCAGATCTGCACCTTTAACTGTAAAACCAGCATGCCTGTAACCCACTAAATTGCTCGTATAACACCCTAAACAGACCCAAAAGACCTCAAGTTTGATGCAATGGACCTATAGAATGATGGTGCCTAGTTTAGTTATAAGAAAAGGCAGCTAAAAGTGGCTAATAATTAATGACACGGATCCCGAGGCACTCCAGAAAGTGCGCCCTACAAGGAATGACGAATTTGCTTTATAAAATCATACGCTTCATATTAAAATCTGCAAATATTCATGAAGCGTCGCTTCCAACAGAGAAAACCAATGAGACAATACCCAGAACGACTCTTTGTGTATTTTATGACTTATGATTAAAAACATCAATCTGCTACAATGAATGTGCAACTCTAGAAAACCACTAATATGCATTAAACTGATTTACATATCCTCACAAAGACTAAAAATGCAGAAATCTCACAATAAAACATTCAAACTACACTATCTCACCACTAGTCGCTATCTTTCAAGCGAGAAGCAATGCCCAAGCTAGGAGGCCTTCATTCCTCGAAGCAATCCCAAAGCCAATCCGGCAGCATAACATTCCTGTAGATAAAAGATGTGAAATGAGGCTCAAGATCTTCCTTTTATAATTTCCTGTTGGCTTCTCGAAACCCTAAAATCCACTTCAAGGTCAAAACCCTAATCCTTTCTCAAAGATGGTGTCCTTTTCCTTCAAAGCTCAATATTGACATTTTAAATAAATTCCATACTTTGATAAATGCGCCCACTTTAAGCTTGCTTTGACTTTGGTAAATAATAAAATAATCTTTAATGAAGGCGCCACCCTCAAAAGACCACTTTTCAAAACAACATGAAGTCAATAGACTAGCCCAAGGGGTCAACGTTAAAATATAATATTAAAACGTCACTTTTAATTAAATGACTCAACTTATCTCTCCAAATGTGCCACGAAGCCATTATTGAGCAAGTCAGCCCGACCAAACTGGAGTAGAGGTATTGAACAAGCGTAAAGCTGCCAGAAATAGAATTTACTAAAAATAGTAAATTCCTAAAATCTTTCCAGGCCAAGGCAGACATGCCACTGCGAAGCTGCACGAGCAAAAAGAATCCGCCATTGAATGCGACCAATACGGCGAGCATCCTTCAAAATAGGAAACCCTAATTTTACATACGAGTAGCCTACAGGTCTTCGGAATAGGCCAACGGTCATTGGAAAGATCATGCTCGAGAAGGGGACATTACAATCCGCCCTTCCCAAAATTGCTTGTCCTCAAGCAATACCACCACAACTCCAGAAATTTTAAAACTAATCCATACGCAAACAAGTATGATCCCTGGTTCCCAAACCCATCGTAGGAAGGACCCACCATGCCGATGCTGCACCACTCTGATCACATCCATGAGATCATCATGCCTATGCTGCACTAACCTTCCTTGTAACCCCAAAGTGTTACCATCCATGATACTCAAACCGAAAGATCTTAA
>VDFB02200022.1:0-11634 GCA_007258455.2 Sequoia sempervirens
CATCCGAGGTCGAAAACAAATCATATCCGAGTTGACTAGAACACTCCTTATTCCACCCACCTCTCTGTGTCATCAAAGTCATCGTCAAATCTTGAACATGTGGGTTGAAATCAAACTGATGAGCATACCTCAAAATGCAATCGAGGTGAAACTCTCCTAACTGAGCTAATGGAATACCCGAATGATCAAGTGTATTCCATCCATTATTGCCATCCTCGGAAGCAACAACATCATCATGGATGCTATCTATTGCCTGGCAAGGTGTTGAATCAATACCAAAACCCAACGTGCAAGTCCTAGAAGGAATCATCTCCTTCTGATTCAACTGACCAATGTTAGCCTCTAGAGTACCAAAGAAGATACTAGTACTCAAAACTCCACTAGCACCTAAATCTGCCACTGACACTAATGTGTCTACACCACCACCTAACATTGCATCTGTATCCTGAGTGTGAACACTAGGTGAACTCATACTGCTATCATCTACAAGTGTCCTAACTACTCGAAAGGAATGCTCTGAATCCTGAAGTGCTAACTGAGTGCTCACCAAAGAATCCCTAGTGACCATAAGCTCCTAAGAAAGCATATCAACTTCCTCCTCTTTCCTCATCAAGGCATCTGAATAGATCCCAACAAGGTTAAGAAGGTGGTCACGGTCTGAAAGAAGGTGTAAATCACTTGATTTCATCCCTCCCATGCCTTCTTTGATCTCCTGCAAGCTATCATGAGAAGACTCTGCCACAACTCCCTTTTGTCTTCTCTCAGAATTTGAACCACTTATTACTATGCGAGATTTAGCCAATGCATAATAGCCAACATTCCCACTATCACATATATGCTATATCACCTCTGGACCTTGAAGCTTCGGATCTCAAAAACGTCGGATGTTTGTCACGCATAAAGAGTTGCACCAATTCCCTCACGAAGCATCCCGCATTGCTTAGCTCAAAGGGTTTAGAAAAATCTGGCAAAGCAAGCACTGGACATGTAGTCATAATTAGTTTGAACATCTCAAAGCAATCCTGCACCTCCGGTGTCCAAACAAAAGCCCCTTTCTTGGTTAAGTCAGTGAGTGGTGCTGCATGGCGTGAATAACCATTAACAAATCTGCGGTAAAATCCACACAACCCCAAAAATCCTCTAAGCTGAATAAGATTCACTGGTGTAGGCCATTCAACAATTGCCTTAATCTTTTCAGGATCCATACGTACTCCCTCAGAACTAATGATGTGACCAAGATATAGTAACTCTGTCATCCCTAAGTCACACTTAGACTCCTTTGCATACAAGGACTCTTTTCCCAAAATGCCCAATACTATGTCAAGATGTGCTATATGATCATCCCATGTTTTACTGTACACCAAAATATCATCAAAGAATACCAGCACATACCTCCTCAACTGTGAATGGAAGACCCTATTCATTGTAGAATGAAATGTTGCTGGAGCATTGGTTAACCCAAATGGCATAACCATAAACTGAAAGTGCCCACAATGGCACCTAAATGCGGTCTTCTCAATGTCCTGTTCCCTAACCCGAATCTGATGATAACCGGACCTCAAATCAATCTTAGAGAAGAAACGGGCACCATGTAACTCATCTATTAACTCATCAATTCTAGGGATGGGATATCTGTTCTTAATTGTTCTCTTATTCAAGAGTTTGTAATCAATACACATCCGCAATGTACCATCTTTTTTCTTAACCAGCACTACTGAAGATGCAAAAGGAGACTTACTTGGTCTAATATGTCCCATGGCCAGCAACTCCTTAATTGTCTTTTCAATTTCATCCTTGAGTCGCTTGGGATGTCTGTAAGGAGTGACTATTACGAGCTTGGCGCCCTCCTCCAACTCGATGATATGCTCAATCCCTCGATCTGGAGGTCTACCTGGAGGAATCTCGCTAAACACCTTTGTATGCTTAATCCTTAACTCCTGGATATCTGGATGGTACTCTGGCTTTTGTTGTTCCCCTTGTGTAGGCATCAACACACATTCTGCTGCCCACTCTACCATATCATGTCTCACTAGCCTCGCCATCCTCTTGAATGAGATCATCCTGAAATTGGAATCTCGGATTGCCTTAAGAACATGAGTCTTTCCATCAACCTGGAAAGACATCTCCATCTCTCTAAGATCAAGGGTGAATTTCCCAATATCATGTAACCATCTCATACCAAGCACCATGTCAGTATCACCCATGTTCACCACATAGAAGTCCGTCTTGAACTCATAGTTGTTCAATCGTATGGGCAAGTCTGGAATTCTCTTTTCACATTTGAGGGTATAGCCATCTGCAACCTTAACCCTTATCCCCTCAAATTCCTCTGTCCTGATGCCTCTCCTATCAACCAAACGAGCATCAATGAAGTTGTGAGTTGCCCCTGTATCAAGAAGAGTGATTATCTTTTGCCCCGCTAGGACCCCACGCATCCTAAATGAACCCTCCTGTTGGATGCTAGTGATGTGTGCATCATGTTGCCTCATTGCTCCTTCATGTTCCTCTTCACTTTCATGCTTTTCTTCCTCCTGCTCTGCTCCTGAGTCTTCAGAATCAGATTGCTGATCTGATTTTTCTGATTCAGAGTCTTCATAATATGCCCACATTACTCTATTAGCCTTTCCCTTTGGTCTCAAGGGACAATCATGATTTGCATCATAAGGCCCCTTACAATAGAAACACAACTTCTTCTTCCTTAATTCATTGAAAGTGTCCCGATCCAAAGGTGTTGCTGATTTGCCCTTGGAGTCTGGTTTGTTCTTCTTTTTAGAGAAGGATTTATTATCTCGATACGAAGAAGATCCCTTGGATACAAACTTATTCTGTGGTGTTGACAGCTCCATACTCCTAGCCTTCTTCATAGCCTCCTGAAGAGTAGGAGGATCAAAGGCTTTTATCCAACCTCTCATAGGGTCCATTAATCCTTCAATAAATAATAGCACCAACCGTCTCTCGGAGATGTTAGGAACCATCACTGATAATTTCTGAAATTCTCCAATGTAACTCTCCAAACTTCCAACTTGCTTGAGTTGGGCCAAATCCCTGAAGTATGATTCTGGGTCTTTCCTATCAAAGCGTTCCACAAGTCTGTCCACAAACTCTTGATAGGATGTAATCTGATTATGCTGTAATGTTACCAATCCATGATACCACCATTCGTGCGCTGCACCCTCCAAATGCAAAGTGGCATACTTGATGGCTTCTTCTTCTGTCATGGGTCGAAGAGCCAAGAAAGTATCCAACTTATGAATCCATGACTGTGCAGTAATCTTGCCACTACCATCAAACATGGGCAATGTGAGCTTATTAGTAGCTTGCTTAAGGTACTTATTTTGATTCCGAGGTCTCCTCTCTTGTCGAGACCTGTAGTAGTCCATCCTTGTTTGTACAAAACGATCAAAATGCATGAGTTCTCGGGCTTCTGGTGTCAATAGTTGCCATTCATCATGAGCAGCCATATATGCATCAGCGAAAGTAGGCTCCTCAACATCTTCAACATTCTCTTCTGCAACCCGCTCTTCCCTTAGGAAGGTAGGTCGTGATGGCCTATCAGTAGTGCGGGAAGTGGTTCTTTGCCCTCTCCTTGATCCAGCTACACTCCTGTCCTCATCTTGATCCCTGTTATTCCTTGTTCTATTTTCCAAAATAACTCTGTTTTGTTGAATTTGCTGCTGCGAGGAAGCTGAAAATCCTTCAAATGCTTGGGCCATTCTTTCCAATAATTCTTCACCTCTATCCACATTCCTTCTTTCATTTCTAGGAGGATCACCTTCTCTTCTTTCCTCCATGGTGTCACCAATCTCTTTGTGTCTTGCTGCAACAGCTGCTGATAAAGTGTCATGTTCAGGTTGTGGTGGCCACTGTGTTTGTTTCCTTTGTTCTCTAGCTGTATATCTCTTGGTTCTGTCACTTTGTTGCATAAATGAAGACAATTTCTGACCCAAAGGATGGTAGGAAACCGCTCTGATACCAGCAGCAATGACCTGCTCCGATCACAGTTGCAAACTTCCACAGTTGAGGCTCAAAGAATTTCGTCAAACACTTTGCATACAAGGGTCATATGACTGATATAATATTTCAGTTTGCTTTAATGGCTCTTCCTTCACTTAACATCAATGAGAATGCTTGCAAGAAGACTCTAGATTGTCTAAACAATGACCTAACATGAATGTGCAACTTATTTTGACAATATTCAATGCATATATGTGACTGAAACTACTTGCAATATGCAGCTACAACAACTAGTAATTATGACAAACACTTTGGGTGCAACCTAAGATGACATTTATGCACTTACAGCCAAGTGGTATTTTAACAAACACTTGGTATGCAAAATTATAACATTATTTATGCCAAAAAAGAGAACCTACAACCAATTGACATTTTGACAAACAATTGGCATGCAAACTAATAAGCTGATCATGAATGGCAATAACATATTCAATTACAATAGTATTGGACCAACAACTTATATCTCCTTCTTTGCAATAAAATGTCTACTACAATGATGCTATAAATTGGCCAAGACTCTTGGCTTACAATTGTTTGACAATAGTGCCAAATCTGATTTTCTGAGTATTCACTTACAGCAGCAACTAAAATGCCTATGATGACAATGCAAACTACTTAGTAAATGCAAGAAGAACCTGGTAATGATGGCGCCCAATGTTGTTGATGAAGAAACAATAAAAATCCAATGTGATAGGCACCTTCCAAGTTCAAATCGAAATACTCAAGCTGCTGCCCTGTTCTTGCCTGGGAAAATTTTAGATAATTAATTGCAGCACCAAACACCCTCCAATTTGCCCTTAAAACGATTGTCTTGACGATAGGAATTGAATACAACAATACCCAGAATGATTGGCCTCCTCAATCGAAAGATATGAGCAAAAACATGAGACTCACATAGGCTGATCAACCTCCATGACAGCAGATTATGAAGGTTTGAAAATGCAACTGAAACTTTACAAAATATCACTCCTTAAGATGATGAAATGATAAATCACAGTCAACAATTATTCTCCAAATTGAATCTCCACAAATTTGCTCAATAAAATAATCAATCTCAGCAATACATCAGCTGCTGAAGTAACTTCTCCATGAAATGCAACAATACATCAGCGGTTGCAAGTCAAATACTTTACTCAAAATAAGTACAATAATACATCAGCTATTGTACTCAAATAATTTCCACAATGAAGCACGAATAGAAAGTCTGAAGTAACTTTCTCCCAGCTGCAATAATTCAAGTGATATTTCACACCCTCAAAATTGCTATCAATAGGAAGTTTTCGTTTCCTATGACAATGAAGTACTCTGCAGAAACCCTAGGCTCCACAAGATGAAACAACAACAACAACATCAAATCTGCCTACCAAGAATGAAGCCCAAGATGTCTATTTATTCTTTTTCCCCAATTTCTCCAGAAGCTTCTAGAATATTATTTTATTTTATTTAAGTGACTTTATATAATATATTTTAAAATCAAGTCACTTTATTAAATTAATTAAATATAAGGTCACCTTATAATTTTTATTTATTTGATAACCTTATAATTAATTAACTTAATACCACTTTTAATTTAATTAAAATAACTAATTAGTCATCCTCATAAAATAATCATTATTTTGGACAACTTAATTAATTAAATTAATTAAATCAAACTACCTCCAAAATGGGGACATTATAGTCCACCCCTCCTGAAATTGCTTGTCCTCAAGCAATTCACCACTTGGATCCCACAAGAAGAACTGCATAATGTCCCTGCCATCACCAAACAACTCCTGTAACACCAACACTCGCACAATCTGCTGAATCAACTCATTCCCAAAACTGTGATAGCGAATCTGATGCAACCACACGATTGGAAAGCCACCACCTATTGCTTCCTGTTGTGCCACTCTAATACCCCATGTCTCCAAAACACTGCAAGTCTCCAAGTCCTGAATCAAATGATAATCATCATGAGAGAGCAATGTAGAAGACCTGCCAAACTTAGAATCATCATCCGAGGTCAAAAACAAATCATACCCGAGCTGACTAGAACGCTCCTTATTCCACCCACCTCTCTGTGTCATCAAAGTCATCATCAAATCCTGAACATGTGGACTAAAATCAAACTGATGAGAACACCTTAAGATGAAATCGAGGTGAAACTCTCCTGACTGAGCTAATGGAATACCCGAATGATCAAGTGTATTCCATCCAATATTTCCATCCTTGGAAGCAACAACATCATCATGGATGCTATCTATTGCCTGGCAAGGTGTTGAATCAATACCGAAACTCAATGTGCAAGTCCTATAAGGAATCATCTCCTTCTGATTCAACTGACCAATGTTAGCCTCTAGAGTACCAAAGAAGATACTAGTACTCAGAACTCCACTAGCACCTGAATCTGCCACTGACACTAATGTGTCTACACCACCACCTAACACTGCATCTATATCCTGAGTGTGAACACTAGGTGAACTCATACTGCTATCATCTACATGTGTCCCGACTACCCGAAAGGAATGCTCTGAATCCTGAAGTGCTAACTGAGTGCTCACCAAAGAATCCCTAGTGACCATAAGCTCCTGAGAAAGCATATCAACTTCCTCCTCTTTCCTCATCAAGGCATCTGAATAGATCCCAACAAGGTTAAGAAGGTGGTCATGGTCTGAAAGAAGGTGTAAATAACTTGATTTCATCCTTCCCATGCCTTCCTTGATCTCCTGCAAGCTATCATGAGAAGACTCTGCCACAACTCCCTTTTGTCTTCTCTCAAGCTGAACTGCCCAAAGGTGATTTTCAATCATCTTATGCATCCTGTCATGATGAGATAGAGTTGCCACGATCCCATGCTCATTCACCTTTAGCTGGTTCCTCAAACTGTGTAGACCATGCGGAGTATCTCTAGCTTCAACCTCACATGAAGAAGCCTCTAACTGTGCCTGATATTCTTTTTCCGCAAAGTCCTGAATGCTCTCATGTCGATTTGCAAGTAGGTCAACACCAATTCCATCTGTCAAATCAGCAGTGTCTTGAATAGGTGTATGAAAATGAGAGGACTCATGTTTCTTCTTGTCCTCATCATCATCTTGCTCAATTGAAACATCGGATGATTGCATGCTATCCTCTTGAAAAGAAGATGAAACCATAGGTGAAGTATCATTATCCTTACATTGTTCAACAAAACTTCTTAACAACTCATGTGCCATGGGTGACACATCTTGCTCACCTTTCCAAACAGCCCATAGGTCATTTGCCACGAGCTTAGAAATAGCATCATCCTCATACAAAACTGAAGACATGATGGATTGCATTGAAGTGAGCACGCTACTAGGATGAACCTCATCGATAACATTCCAAAATATATGAAACATCTTGCAAATGTCATCAACACAATCCATGGATAACATAATGTTTTCAAATCTGAACTTTGCAAATACTTCAAGTAGTTTTACCCTCTTAGAAAAATAAGGGTTTTTGATGTCATCCAAATCTTTGAAACTTGCCACCATGATCTGAAGTACCTCTTTCATAATATGGTTGTCATAAGGATCAATAGGAGTTGTTATCCTCATAATTTCACTAATGCAAGAGATGGCTGCAAGTCTTATCACCTCATCATGATGTCTCATAAGTTGTGGATTAACCAAGCAATGCACTGTTGGAGACAAAGCTAGTTCCATAACATCAGAATGTAAATGATCAACTATGCATAGACAAGTCTCTAACTCCTCCAAAGTGCTTAGAAGAACCTCCTTTTGCTGAGATAGATGTTCTAATTTCTTCCCTGTCTTGTAAATTCTTTCTTCCAAATCCCTTTCACCTATTAAAGCCATGCTGGTAGCTGAAACTTGATCTTGAAATAACCCAATTAGGCTAGCAGGAAACCGCTCTGATACCACTATAATGACCCTGCTCAAATCTGATTGCAAACTTTTGATTGAAGGCTCAAAGAATTTCATCAAACACTTTGCATACAAGGGTCATATGATTGATATAACATTTTAGTTTGCTTTAATGGCTCTTCCTTCACTTAACATCAATGAGAATGCTTGCAAGAAGACTCTAGATTGTCTAAACAATGACCTAACATGAATGTGCAACTTATTTTGACAATATTGAATGCATATGTGAGTTCTAATCATGAAAAATGATCACCTACAGCCAACTGGTATTTTAACAAACAATTGGTATGCAAACTAACAAACTAAATACAAATGATACTGAATTGCTCAAATGATACCAGCAACTTATATCTCCTTAATTGCAATGAAATTTCTAATACAATGCTCATACAAATTGGCCAAGACTCTTGGCATTTACATGGATTACAAAATATGATAATGTTGGTATAATGCACACCTACAGCTGAAACTAATAACACCTAAAATGTAATGCTAACATGAATGATAAACAAAGGAACCTAGAGAAATGATGATGCCTTAGAAGAGAGCTGATGAAAGAATCAAGTTTCAAGTAAAATGAACTCCTCTTAAGCCCCAATCGAAGCTTTCACCCAGCCGCCCCTGTTCTTGCCTGGCAATACTTTAGATAAATAAATGCAGCAATTAAACTCCACCTCTTGGCACTTGAAATGATTGGTAGGACCAAAGGATTAAAATGCAACAATGCCCAGAACCATAAGATGCTTCAATGATGAGATATGAACAAAAATGTCTTGCAATGGTGTTGAGTATATCGCCATTGTTAATCCTAAAATCAGCCCTTTAACAATAATACAAAATCCCTTCCAAAATGTACTCATCTCCATTCACCATAGAATGTATTGCTGCAACCTTCTTGGAGGATCGATGCCAAATGAAGGAGATATATGCAAAATCATGGCACTAATATGCAGAATAAGATGATTGTAATAATATATCAGAATTCTGGAAATGACTGAATGAATGCAAATCGACCTCCTCAATGCAAATTTGATGAAGACTATGAACTCCAAAATGTCTCCAATAATGCTCCAAATCAAACCATACAAAAACTTGGCCAAAGGCCACTAAGTTTTTACAATGAAGCTCAAATAGAAAGTCTGAAGTAACTTTCTCTCAGCTGCAATAATTCAAGTGATATTTCACACCCTCAAAATTGCTTACCAATTGAGAGTTTTCGTTCTCAATGGCCAAAGACAACTGCAGAAACCCTAGGCTCCACAAACCAAATAATCACATCAAACAAACATCAATTCCTGGCTGATGAAGCAATGGCTGGCCTCACCTATTTATTCTTTTTCACCAAGAGGTCGGCCCAAAATCTAGAAGCTTCCAGAATATTATTTTATTTTTATTAAGTGACTTTATGATATATTATTTTATTTAAGTCACTTTATTAAATTAATTAAATATAAAGTTACCTTTTAATATTTATTTATTTGATAACTTTATAAATAATTAACTTAATACCACTTTTAATTTAATTAAAATAATCAATTAGTCATCCTCATAAAATAATCATTATTTTGGACAACTTAATTAATTAGATTAATTGTTCACCACCCCAAAAACGGGACATTACAACTCTCGTGCATCTATCCCAGTATATCAACCCGGTGCCTCGAACAGACTGTATCCTTGTTACTCCCGCCATTACGATTGGAAGTGTAGTGTCATTCGCAAAAATGGTCTTTTCCTCATTCTCGACATCCACAGTGGTAGCGGCCAGGAATATCATCGGCTCTCCTTGCGTCAAAGGAACGATGGTTTGCTAAAGACCGACTGTCAAGCGGACATCGGGATTTTGTTTGCCTTGCACATTATATCTCCTTTATTATCATCGTTTGAGACTTAGTTTTCTATTCTATATCGATTCAATATTCACTATGACTATAATATTTAAATTGTTCTATATTTTAGTATTTATAGTATTGCACTTGAAAATTTAATTATAATATTATCATCTGATAATTATAATTAAATTACTCATATTTTTACTAGGTATCTTGTTTTTATCGTATTTGCTAAATAGTATCGGCGATATAGCATTATGATAATAATACTTAAATTGAAATTTTATAGTTTTGATATTTATTGTATTTTCTATAAGTTACAAATATGACAAATTAATTCTCCAATTTGCTTCTTGCCCTCGCTGTCCCTTTTCGTGCCTGATATCCCCAAGGCAAGCCTGCCGGGAATAAGAGTATTATACATAACTACGGAATATTCTATGACGAAGTTATTTATCTTCTTGGTAAAGAAACCTCAGGGGTCTTGTTTCTAGATCTTGGGGGTATAAGGTTGTCTTCACCATTTAGATTGGCTCCTCCACAAAGCTCCATTTGTTCACTGCCTCTTCTTCTTTTGATTGGATACCTTTGAGATCCCCTCCCTCATATCTTGTTTTCTTGCTTTGCGTACTCTTTGCTTTCTCCCTCGAGAATCGCTTCAATCTTGTGGGCTCGGCCTTTACATTTATGATCACGTCCCCAAGGCTCATGGCATGTGAAACATAACCCTTTTCTTTTTAAGTCCTCCATTGCCTTGCACATATGATCACGGTCCCATTTCCCCTTACAGTATGAACATGTTTTTCGGGAATCTTCCCTTCTTGGCCTTTCTTCTTTGTGAGGGGGTTTGGAGGAGGTAAAACTCCTAGGTTTGTCTCTTGGTGAGTCATCTTCAAATTTCATGGCCTTCTGAATGGCTTCATCTAAATGGGTGGGTTCAAGTGCACTCACCAAACTTCTGACTGATCCTCTTAGACCCTCTATGAACAAATAAGTGAGTCTCTCTTGGGAAATTTCAGGGACCATGACTGCTAGTTTCTGGAACTCAGTGGCATAGTTTCAATGGTCCCATGTTGCCTTACTCTAGTAAGTTCTCGAAAGTACCATTTGGGGTGTTTTTGGTTGAATTGTTTGATCAACTTTTGAGTGAAATCATCGTAGGTAGATATGTGTTGATGGCCTTGAGTTATGAGACTGTGATGCCACCAATCGTGGGCCATTCCAGTTAGATGTAAAACGGAAAACTTGATGGCGTTTGTTTCAATCATTGGGCTTAAGGATAGATAGGTGTTTAACTTTTGAACCCATGATCGTGCGGTGGTCTTGCCTTCTCCGTCAAAGTTGGGGAGGGTTAATTTGCTTACCCTATTCTTGAGATCCCTATCGGTTGGGTCATTCCTCTCCCTTCTAGGGGCGGCTCGTTGTTTGGCTTTACAATAGTCTTTAAAAGGCACAAGCTCTCTCAATTTAGGCTCCAGTCTATAATAGGCTGCAATGATCTCATCTACATCCTCTACGGAGGGTCTGTCGAGATTGCTTTCTCCCATGGGTTCTTCATTTGGCAAGAAAAGGGGTCGGGTGGGTCTAGAAGTTGTGGCCTGTGAGGGTGTAGGATTGTTGTTTTTAGAGTGGCTAGAGTTTGTTTCCCTTGTATTATTGCTACTCAAGTTTTGGAGGGCTTGGAGTAAAGCTTGGCTAATTTTTTCATTTTGTTCTATTAAGGCTTGGCTAGTTTTCTCATTCTGTTCCATTAAGGCTTGGATTTTCTTATTACTATTCTCCATGAAGGCCCTAAGTTCATCTCTTATTGGGTCACCCATGAGGTCGTTTCCTAGGTTGTTCCTAGAGCTTCTTCGGTGGTAGGTTTGGATAATTTCCCACGGGATGGCAGGAAGGATGCT
>VDFB02200023.1:0-32283 GCA_007258455.2 Sequoia sempervirens
TCTTGGCCCCAGCTTGCAGGAAGACCGATGGTGTCACGGCGGTTGGAGGTTCAGAGTTTTATTTGCCATTGATGTTCTTGTATATTATTCTGGAATGGCTAGTAAAGCCCATTGTATATGTATATGTATTTGACATTCACTACTGAAACTTGAAATAGAAGTATTGCATGAAAGAGTCTAATGTAGCATTGATATGTAGAATTTCAGTTTTATGACGTAGCATTGAAAAAGATGTATCTATTGGAATTATTGATCCCTTCAGAGTTTGGATGAACATGTTTATATGAAAATTCGTGATATACTTTTACCATGTGCATAATCTTGATAAATTACAATGTTATTATTTACATACATAAAATGCAATTTAATTCTCTTTTATTGAGCTCATTTTGGAAAGTTTTTATGAATGATATTACTTTCTTAAAAACCTTTTTTGAAACGGATCAAACAATTTAAGATGCTTTTTGTTTATAATTTTTTGAGCGCTACATCTTGGTATCAGAGCGAGGTTCAACTCTAGGACCTATGCCTAACTACGTATGACATTGTGCTTTAGCCAGGGTGACCTTAAATGGAGAATAGAGTATACCAGCGAGTTGGAGGATCTCGTGGAAGTTCCAATGATAAACTAGACCAAATTTTGGCCTTGCTGCAAAGTCAGGGGGCTAGAATTGAAGAACTAGAACAGGAGAGGCGAATTGACCGCCAAAGATTAAATACAAATGAAACCGGTGGTGAAACAAATGTTGAACCACCTGGAAATGAAGGAAATCTAAATAAGGTGGCTGAGGAGTTGGGAAAATACCTAAGGAAGGTCGCTCCTCCGAAGTTTGATGGGAAAACCCTTGGAGATGGGGCAGAAGCCTGGGTTATAGAAATGGAGAGGTATTTTTCCCTACGAAATCTATCAGATGAAACGAAGGCTGAATGGGGTTCTTACCAGCTCACCGGTGAGGCTGCTACTTGGTGGGAAAATGAAAGGGCGGATAAGCAATTTATGCATGGGAAGGTGACTTGGGAAAAGTTTCTACAATTATTTAGGAAGAGGTGGTTACCACAATCTTACTTTGATAAGAAAATGACAGAATTCCAGGTACTCATACAAGGTGGCATGACAGTGACTCAATATTGGGAGAAATTATCTCACTTGCTCAAGTACGCACCCCAATACCAGCATGATGAGAGGTTTCGAGTCCGAAAATTTATTTTGGGGCTTAGACCTCAAATTGGAAACAAGATAGATCTACATAATCCAGCCACCATGGATGAAGTTTTTGATTTAGCAATTAAACAAGAGCACAAGTTGCAGTAAGCTGCTAACTATAAGAAGAGAAGGGAAGCCAAGTATGGCAATAAGAAGTTCCAGGGAAATTGTCAAGGTAATAACAATCAAGGTGGTCAGAGCAAACAGGACAATCAAGGGAATGAAAATAGGCAAATCAGAAATCTGAAGAGGGATGGTAGTCCTCAGGACCGCAAGGATGAAAACAGGAACAATAACAACAAGAGGGGTAATTTCAATAAAAGGAACGATAATAACAGGAGAGATTTTTCTGACAAGCCCAAGGCACCTCGTGGGGGTTGTTATACTTGTGGTGGCGAGCATTATGCCAATGTGTGCCCTCAGAGGAATAACAAACAGAATAACATGAATCAACATCATATTCATGCAGCGGTTGACAATCGCCAAGCAGATTATCAAGCCACTCCCATCCAGCTATCGGGTAAATTATTTGGATGCCCTGTTTCTGTTTTGATTGATACTGGTGCTATTGATAGTTTTATAGATCCTCATGTTTTGACTAAGTTATCAGTTAGACCGAGTTTTATGGCGAATTCTTGGAAAGTTCAGTATGGAAACCGGATAGAGAGGAAGGTAGAGCAATGCATGTATTTCAGTAAACTTGAACTCCCTAACCTTCAAACGCAAGTAAACTTGTATGTTGCACCGTTGGGGTCTTACGATATGATATTAGGGATAAATTGGCTCTCTGAACATAAGGCTCTTGTGGATTGCGAAGAGAAGTCAATAAAGTGTCTTGATGATCGAGGAAACCATGTGGAGCTTTGTGGCATTAAAACGCCTTTAGAGCTTAGGCAAGTTTCCGCCATGCAGTTGAAAAAGGCAAGTCGGAAGGGATGCACTATCTTTGCAATAAAGGTCAAGGACCTTGATGAGAAAGAATCCTCAATTAATGATCATCCCATTCTGAAAGAATTTGAGGATGTTTTTCCTATAGAGCTGACTGAGCTACCGCCCAGGCGTGTGTTTGATTTTTCTATTGATTTGGCTCCAGGAGCAGAGCCTCAGTCTAAGGCTCCTTACAGGATGAATACAACAGAATTATTTGAGCTTAAGGCCTAACTAGAAGAATTGTTGAAGCAGGGTCTTATTAGGCCAAGCGTGTCACCTTGGGGAGCTCCAGTTATTTTTGTGAAAAAGAAGGATGGGACCTTGAGGTTATGCATTGACTACAGGATGCTTAACAAGGTCACTATCAAAAATAAATACATGCTTCCACACATTGATGACTTGTTTGATCAGCTAAAAGATGCCAAGGTATTCTCAAAAATTGATTTAAGATCAGGATACCACCAGTTGAGACTAAAGGAAGAAGACATTCACAAAACTGCCTTCAGAACAAGGTATGGGCACTATGAGTTTACTGTGCTACCATTTGGGCTAAGTAATGCTCCTGCAGCTTTCATGAACCTGATGAATAGTGTCTTCCGAGATTGTTTGGATAATTTTGTCCTAATCTTTCTAGACGATATCTTGATTTACTCTAAGTCAGAGGAAGAACATGAGAAGCATTTGAGAATTGTGTTGCAGCGTCTGAGGGAACATAAGCTGTATGGAAAGATGTCTAAGTGTACTTTCTTCCAATCTGAAGTGCATTATTTAGGACATGTGATTTTAGTAGAAGGGGTAAAGGTGGACCCAGAAAAGATTAAGGCAATTATGGATTGGCCAGCACCGCAGAATGTCTCTGAAGTTTGAAGTTTCATGGGTCTTGTAGGATATTATAGGAGATTTGTTCAGGGGTTCTCGACAATTGCAGCACCCATCACTGCACTACAGAAGAAGGAAAAGAAGTTTGAATGGAGTGATAAGTGTGAGAGAGCTTTTCAACTGCTTAAGGAGAAACTCACTACCGCACCAATCCTAGTTGTGCCAAATCCGAATGGCCATTTTATAGTTATTACTGATGCATCCGGGGAAGGGGTGGGAGCAATTCTTATGCAAGAAGGGCAAGTGGTAGCATATGAATCAAGGAAGTTAAAGCAACATGAAATAAACTATGCACCACATGACTTAGAATTGGCAGCCATAGTCCATGCTTTACAGATGTGGAGACATTATCTCTTGGGAAAGCCTTTTGAACTAAAGACAGACCATGTAGGATTAAGATATATCTTCACTCAACCCAATCTTAATGCCCGACAAAGGCGATGGCTGGAATTCTTGAGTGAATATGACTTTGGAATTGAATATATTAAGGGTAAGGAAAATAGGGTGGCTGATGCCTTGAGTAGAAGGAGGCACCTTGCAGCCATGGTTACCATAAAATCAGATTTCAGGCAGCAAGTAGTACAATCCTCACTTGGGGATGAACATTATGAAAAGGTGAAACAAGCCCTAGGGGTAAATTCCTCAGATCGTCGATATGAGGGTTATATGTTTGAATCGGATGGGCTCTTGAGATTCCAGGGGCGGATGTACATTCCAAGTTCTGCAAACTTGAGAGAGTTGGTGCTAGAAGAATTCCACAATGCACCATACTCAGGACATCCCGGTATTACAAAGATGATGGAAGGACTTAGGCCACTGTACTTCTGGCCAGGACTTAAAAAGGACATTACGTCATATGTAGCCCGATGCTTGGAATGCCAGCAAGTCAAGGCGGAGCATGTGCATCCGGCAGGACTCTTATATCCTCATAGGGTGCCAGAGTATAAATGGCAGGTTATCACTATGGATTTTATTCAGGGGTTGCCAATGTCTAGGAACCGACATGATACCATCTTAGTTGTGGTGGATAAGTTGACAAAGGTTGCTCATTTCATCCCTGGAAACCTCAAGGATGGATCAATGGTTTTAGCAAGAAAATTTGTTCAGGAAATCTTCCGTTTGCATGGAGTGCCAGAAATGATCATCTCAGATCGAGACACTCGGATGACTTCTAGGTTTTGGATCACATTGAACTCTTCCCTAGGAACTAAATTGAATTTCAGTTCCGCATATCATCCTCAGACCAATGGTCAGACGGAGAGGGTGAATCAGGTAGTAGAAGATCTCTGCATGTACTGTATGGAGCAGCAACATAAGTGGGAGGAGTATTTGCCTTTGGTGGAGTTTGCTTACAACAACTCCTACCATGCTTCATTGGGTATGGCACCTTTTGAAGCTCTTTCTGGACATAAATGTCGGACCTCCATTAGTTGGGACAGAGTAGAAGACAGGGTTGTGATTGGCCCTGAGATGCTCAGAGAAATGGAAGACCAAATGAAAATCATTAAGGAAAAATTGAAACAAGCTGCAGATAGACAGAAAAGTCTAGCAGACAAGAACCGAAGCTTTAGGCAGTTCTCTGCAGGAGATAAGGTCTTTTTGAGGGTTCGGCCACATAAGAGTTCAATCTCTTTCGGCAAGAAATCTAAGTTGGCCCCTAGGTTTGTTGGCCCTTTTGATATTTTGGAGGTGGTGAATCTAGTTGCTTATAGGCTTGGTCTGCCACCAGCTCTATCTCGGATACATAATGTATTTCATGTCTTAGTACTTAAACCTTACCATCCAGATATTGCTCATATCCTTTATTGGCATGCATTGGAGGTTCAGGACCCAAGGGTGATACAAGTGGAGCCCGTCAGGATCCTGCAAGAGCGCAACGTTAAGTTGCGGAATAGGGACATTATGCAATACAGGGTCCAATGGGACTAGTATTCGGTGGATAATGCCACCTGGGAAAACGCTGAAGATATAGATAGAGTTTTTCCTCATTTAAGATCTTAACATACTCTTATTTTCTTTTATGTAGAGACTTTCGATATGCTAGTATCTCAATTTTGTTATGTAACTTACTTTTAGACATCGAGATGATGTCTCTTCCAAGTGGGGAAAGATGTCACGTCTCAAACCTTGATGTTGTTTTGACCATGATTTTGTGGGGATTTATTATATGAATGATGATGCGTGATTAGAGTAATATAATATAATACAATGCTTTGGTATATGAAAACGTAGGAAAATAATTGCTTATGGAATTATGAATGCATTTTTTAAAAAAATATATATACAAGATAGAACAAAATAGAAGTGTTGATTTAATTATTGCTTAGATTTATATTTCTATATTGGTTACTAATACATTTTCACTGTTGCACGCCTAAGTGCATTTGAGTTGCGGGTGGTCGAAGACCAAGAGTGTGATTGAGGAAAAGAAGGCTAGCTTCCCGATAGGGTAAAAGAGGAGGAGCTCTCGAACACACACACACAGCACCTAAAAAAAATCATGTAGTTGCATTTAGGCCATGTCTGTTTCAATATGATTGTTTTAAATTGATTACATATAGGAATAAATGGTTTGAATAAGTAATTGATAAAAATAATAACATAGCAAAATTGAAATATAACTTAATTATCCATAAAAGTTGTGAAAAAGATTATGGTTTATTTTATTTAGTTTATTCCATTTATTTTTGTGCAATAAAAGAAAATCTGATCTAATTAGGAAATTAAGAATAAAGTGAAAAATATTATATTTACATATGATAAGGAAGAAATATTTGGTTTGCACATTAAAAGGTGGAGATATCTTTGTTTGCATATGTTTAAAAACCTTAGTCTAAAATTGGGAGAAATGAACAGTCCCGAGAAAACTTTGGGCTCTAGGGAAATTCTCCTTAAAACCAACAATGCTTTCGGCAAGTGGCTACCTCTTGATTTTGCATGTAAAATTTATCTGTCATCTGGAAATGGTCTGCATGACCCTCAGAAGGAGGAATAAAGCTTTAAGGGGAGAAAAGAGAACATTATGGAGACACATAACCAAGGCTCTGGAAGAGGGAGACAAAAAGGTAATACTGGGCATCTGCAACTGGAGAAATCTGCCAGGTTATTTCCATTCCTTGTTTTTAAATTAGTTTAAATTTCAATAAGAAATTGGAGAAATGAAATGCATCATTCTATGAAAATGATTACAAATATCTGAGAAATCTCTTCCAATTTTATTTTGAATCTGGGTAAAAGCCTTCTTCTCTTTTGTTGCATTACAGAGAAAATACCCAATCTCTTTCTTCTAGATTAGGGTTACATTCTGTTGCAAAAGCTGCAAATCATTAAACTGCTCTCAATTGTATCTGAAAACATATATAAATATATATATACATATATATATATATATATATATATATATATATATATACACAGGAATCTATATTCCTGTGCATATATACATATATATATATGTATGCATATAATCTTGCAAGAAAAACTTTTACCAGAAATTAATTCGAAATTCGTTTGAAATAAATTTAAATGCAGTGTAATACTGGGTGAAATATTTCTTTTGTGTTATGAAATTGTTTAACTGTAGGGGGGATGGGAGGGATTTAATCCCCAGCCCTTCCCATAGGAAGGGCACGGCTTTGTGGGGAGGCTCACGCCCTCCACAGGCCGCAGCCTATGGAGGGGGCGCGACCTCCTCACAGTCGCGCCCTCCCCATGGGAGAGGCAAGGCCTCCCAGCACCCTTTGTGGTGCTCAACACCTGTATGAAACCCTGTATAATATTTTTATTCTGTGTGCACAGCCAGAAAACGTGAGAACAGTTATGAAAATCAATATTTCTTTCTTTAAAGCATATATATATATATATTTATATATATATATATATATATACACTCAGTTGTATATGTATATATATACATATATATATTCATACATATATACATAAATGCAAGTTTGAACAGGAAAACCATCTTCAGAATGTGTCATGCTTTTTGTCAAAAATACACAAACATCTCAGTAATTTTGAAGCTGGAAATGAGAAAAAGTACCTCTGAGAAAACATGTAAACTGAAAATCTTCTTGATCATCACTGTCTTATGCTTACATACAGATGTACATTCCTGAATAATGGTATACAATATAAAATTCAAATGCAAGTTTTTCTTTCAAACCTCTGTTATTTCGAAAGAATTGCCCTGTTTCTGTATATTACTAATAACCAGAAACCTGTAGTAAATTGAGAAATTTCACTTTCAAATCAGCTTGAATTTGGAAAGAGTAGAAATATATACATAAATCTGTGAACACTGTTTCATACAAAAGAATTAATTAATTCCTCTACTTGTGTTCGTACACTGATAGTATCATGACGTACATGTAATTTTTACATTTTCAAGAGAGTAGCTTGGAATGAAAACAGAGTCCTTTACCAAATTAGAAAAGAATTACTTACAAAAGAGTAGATGCTATCTTAATACTGAACTTACAACTTTTTCTTTTTCTTTTCTTTTGTCCAATGTAATTCAAAAGATGTTTTGAAATTCTCATTTGAAAATTCTTTTAGAATCAATAGAATGCATGAAACATGTATGGAAAATGCACAACTTTCTGCTTTTGCACTTAATTATACTTTACTTTTGGTAACTTCCGGGACAGGATGCCGAAGGTGGATCCACAAAGATGGTAGTTTTACCTTTTCTGAAACTACCATTTGCTTATTTTATTTATGCTTGGCCAAGCACTTGTACCATTGAAATAGATGGATTGTTTTAAAAGCCTAGAAATATATATGTATTTGAGTCTCTGCCACCTCTTGTTGCAAGAAATATGTTTTCTCATGTTAGAAATGCATATAGGCACCAGGCATGCATCGAGAGTTCCCTCCTGTTTTATTGTGTCAAGTTGCTAGGCTCCTTTATGCAGGGCCGGCGATTCCTTCGAGTTAGGAAGGAACCCGGGGAAGTCATGTACTTCGTGGTTGGGCGGAAAAGGTGCCTAAATCACACTCTTGGCCCCAGCTTGCAAGCAGACCGATGGTGTCACGGCAGTTGGAGGTTCAGAGTTTTATTTGCCATTGATGTTCTTGTGTATCATTCTGGAATGGCTAGTAAAGCCCATTGTATATGTATATGTATTTGACATTCACTACTGAAACTTGAAATAGAAGTATTGCATGAAAGAGTCTAATGTAGCATTGATATGTAGAATTTTAGTTTTATGACGTAGCATTGAAAAAGATGTATCTATTGGAATTATTGATCCCTTCAGAGTTTGGATGAACATGTTTATATGAAAATTCGAGATATACTTTTACCATGTGCATAATCTTGATAAATTACAATGTTATTATTTACATACATAAAATGCAATTTAATTCTCTTTTATTGAGCTCATTTTGGAAAGTTTTTATGAATGATATTACTTTCTTGAAAACCTTTTTGTGAAACGGATCAAACAATTTAAGATGCTTTTTGCTTATAATTTTCCGGTATCTGATTCCAAAAGCCAAAAAAGTTGATGCTAACAAGATACAGTGATAATCACAAGGCCTATCGGTCGATTGATGTGGCTACTGCCCGTTTGACATTCAGTAGGGATGTTGTGTTTAATGAGGAAGGTGGGCCCTTTTTGCCCCCTTCTCCCATCAAGATTCCTGACAATTAGCCTCTGAAGACCACAGATTTGGGAGCTAAGCTTTCAGCAACTCCACCTGAAGGGAGGGATTTAGACATTGAAGAATCTCCCACACCAAAGCCTCTACCAGTAGGGAAGGACTCTAATGATTATCATATTATGGAATCGCCATGGCAAGATTTTGTATCAACAGATTTTCCTCAGGATAACCCGGATCAACATCCAAATGGTATTATTCCAAGTAGCCCAAGTCATGACGATGCTCATTCTAATTTGGAAGTTGATACATCTCCTCCTCGTCCTAAGTGGTGGGCGAAGCTCATTGGTGATGTTCATGATGATGAGCTTGTTGAGGGATGATCATTTAGAGGCAAGAGCAAAAAGAACACAGTAAACTTTGCTCTTATGGCCAACATTCAGAGCGTGTATGAGCCCCAGCAATATTCGAAGGCCAAGGGTAAACCTAAGGCTATGGATTTTGAGCATCATAGTCTTTTGAAGAACAACACATGGGTTCTGTCAAATCTTCCGACAGGAAAGAAACCCATTGGCTGCAAATGGGTCTACAAGGTCAAATACAAGGCTGATGGAACACTGGATAAATACAAGGCTCGATTGGTGGCTAATGGGTTCTCGCAAAGAGAAGGTATTGATTATGAGGAAACATTTGCTCCCACAGCAAAGATGAGCACCATTTGACTTGTCCTAGCAATGGCAACACAGTTTGGGTGGAAGGTCCACCAAATGGACATGAAGAGTGCCTTCCTCAATGGAGATTTGGAGGAAGAGGTATACATGATGCAGCCTCTTGGTTTTAAGGTTGCAGGAAAAGAGCACAAAGTATGCCGATTACGGAAGGCTCTTTATGGCCTAAAGCAGACACCCAGGGCATGGTATCTAAAGTTTGACAAATACCTGGTTGCATAGGGGTTTCATAGGACTCCCTCAAATGCAAATTTGTATGTCAAGAACACTGGTGGTGATATCATCCTTCTTGTCATCTATGTGGATGATATCATCCTTACTGGCAATAGGTTACATTTGATTGAACAGATCAAGTCAAATTTGTGTCAAGCATTTGAGATGACGGACTTGGGTCTCCTACACTATTGTCTTGGTGTAGAAGTTTGGCAGACAAGTGGCAGTATCTTCATTTCTCAGTCAAAGTATGCCAGGAGTTTGCTTGAAAAATTCAGGATAGAAGATTGCAAAATCTCGTCCACTCCTATGGAGAAGGGGCTGAAACTTTCAGCCAAAACAAACTCACCAGTGGCAAACGAGTTTTCCTTCAAGCAACTTGTGGGCAGCCTCATCTATCTTACTACCACTAGACCTGATCTCAGTTTTGCTATGAGTTACATTTCTTGTTTCATGATAGCTCCTAAGGCCGAATACTCGGTTGCCACGAAGCGAGTTTTGCGATATGTCAAATGGACACCTGACTTTGGCATTTTGTATAGCAAATGCAAAGATCCTAGACTGGTTGGCTTTACAGACTCATATTGGGCAAGTTCAGTTGATGACAAGAAATCCACTTTTGGGTATGTTTTCAGCCTTGGTACAGATGCAGTCACATGGACAAGCAAGAAGCAGCAGGCAGTTGCTCTTTCCTCAACCGAAGCAGAGTATTGGGGAACAGTTAAGGCAACATGTGAGGCAGTATGGCTTTTAAGGATGCTTGCTGACATGCACATGTCTCAAGCAGGGCCTTCACCCCTATTTTGTGATAATCAAGGGGTTCTCAAACTTGCTAAGAATTCAATCTTCCACGAGCGAACCAAGCACGTTGAGCTTCACTATCAATTCATCAGATAGCTTTTTGAAGATGGCTTTGTCATGTTGCAGTATGTCCCAACTGAGGATCAGACTGCGGACATTCTCACCAAGTCTCTCAATTCGAATAAATTTGTAAAATTTCAGGATAAAATTGGTGTAGTTAGTAGAATGACCATTAAGGAAGGGTATTAAAGTATTATTGTATTATTTAATGGTCATCTTAGCCTTAGTTAGTCAGTAGTTTACTTTCAATTAAACTAGTCTGCTTCTGTTAGTTTTTAGTAACCTTCTATTATTTACTTTTGTTAACAACTATTTCTTTTTAGAAACATCGTCGTGTATTGTATTATTTAAGGAGCTTTTATCTCCTTTGTAAACACAATAATGAATATCAATTATCATTTCAGTTACTGCTAGAACAAGGATAGAAGGTAATGTCTATCAACTCAAAGGTAGTAGTGCAAAGTGTTTTATGTCTCAAACTAATGAAAGTTGGCTATGGCATAGAAGAATGGGTCACATCAATTTTGATAACCTAGTGAGAATAAGTTCTACAGATGTTGTGAAAGATTTGTCAAAGATTACAAAGCCTATCCATGCAATCTGCAAAAAAATGTCAAGTTGGAAAGCAAACAAAGAAAAGATTCAAGACAAAAGAATACTCTACCACAGGTCCCTTGGAGTTAGTGCATACAGATCTATGTAGACCTACCAGAATTAGAAGCTCATGTGGTGACAGGTATTTCATGTTATTAATTGATAATTATTCTAGAATGGCTTGAGTTACATTTCTCAAAGGAAAATCAAAAGCTCTAGACAAGTTTCAAGCATTTAAGGCTATGGTTGAGAATGAAATGAATCTGAAAATCAAATGTTTGAGATCTAATAGAGGTGGTGAGTTTACTTCAAATGAGTTTAACAGGGTTTGTAAAAATCATGGAATAAGAAGGCATTTATCAGCCCCTAGAACTCCTCAGTAGAATGGAGTTGTGGAAAGGAAAAACCGAACAGTTTAGGAAGCAGCTAGGACAATGATGAAGGAAGTTAATCTTCTGGATGCCAATTGGAGAGAAGCAATTCATACTGCAGTCTACATTCTTAACAAAGATCAAGCAAGAGCGAACACTTCAAAGACTCCCTATAAGTTATGGTATGGTAAACCTCCTACTATGAAATGTTTCAGAGTTTTTGAAAGCAAGTGTCATATCAAAAGAGATGAAGAAAACTTAGGAAAGTTTGATGCAAGATTCGATGAAAGAATCTTCCTTAGATACTCTACAAGAAGCAAGGCCTACCAGTGCTACAACAAAAGATTGAAGAAGATTGTTGAGAGTGCAAGTGTCAAAGTGGATGAAGAACAACATCAAAGTTCAGTATTGAGAGAAGGATATGGATCTAATGAATCCCCTTGCAGTGAAGAAGAAAAGGCTAAAGATAAAGGAAAAGAGTTGACAGTTGAAGAGGAAGAAGCTCCAGAAAAGAATCCTAAGACTCCTAAGTATGTGCAAAAGAATCATTCAGAAGATTAGATCATTGGAGATAAGAGAAAACATGTGCTAACAAGGAGAAAAGTTGCTATGACAAAGGAACAAGTAAATATCTGTTTACTTTCTGAGGTGGAATCAAAAACAGTGATTGAGGCATGCAAAGATGAGAATTGGGTCAAAGCAATGAAGGAAGAGTTAGAACAGATAGAGAAGAATCTGACTTGGGAATTAGTCCCAAGATCGGAAAATAAGAATGTAATTGGTAATAAGTGGGTATTCCGGAACAAGTTGAATGAAGATGGAAAAGTTGTCAAGAACAAGGCTAGACTTGTAACGGTTGCTCACAGGTTGAAGGTATAAATTTTGAGGAAACTTTTGCTCTAGTTGCAAGAATGGAAGCTATCAAGATGTGTTTAGCTTTTACGGCACATAAGTATTTCAAAGTATATCAAATGGATGTGAAGTCTACATTCTTGAATGGTGAATTGGAAGAAGAGGTATACATTGAACAACCAGAAAGTTTCAATTGTCAGAAGATACAAATATGGTCTAGAGCTTGAAGAAAGCATTGTATGGACTAAAGCAAGCTCCCAAAGCTTGGTATGCAAGGTTAGATAAGTACTTGTTGCAGCAAGGATTTAGAAAAGGTACTGTAGATAGCAATCTGTATTTCAAAGTTGAAGGTGAACACATATTAATTGTGGTAGTATATGTTGATGACATAATCTTCGGAAGAAATGATGTGCAAAAGGTTTGCAAAGGAAAGGCAGAAAGAATTTGAGATGTCAATGTGTGGGGAGATGAATTTCTTCCTTGGTTTGCAGATCAGTCAATCAAAGAAAGGTGTATTCATATCAAAATCTAATTATGATAAGGAAATGTTGAAGAAATTTGGAATGGATGACTCTAAACCGGTATGTACTCCTATGGTTACTAATTGTAAGTTGAGCAAGAATGATGAATATCTTAAGATAGATTAAAGCAAGTATAGATCAATGATTGGTAGACTATTATAACTTACTACTACTAGATTGGATATCATGCATTCAGTTTGCCTTGTGGCTAGATTTCAAGAAGATCCCAGAGAATCTCATGTTGCAGCAGTGAAGAGGATATTCAAAAATTTGAAGGGCACTCCGGATTATGGTTTGTGGTATCCTAAGGACACCGACTTCTCCTTGACTGCATATAAAGATGCAAATTGGACTAGATGTACAAATGACAAGAAAAGTACAAGTGGTGGTGCTTTCTTTCTTGGAAGCAGGTTGGTTTCATGGCTAAGTAAGAAGCAGGACTCAATGTCATTATCTACTGCAAAAGCAAAATATATTGCAGCAGCATCATGTTGTACATAGGTGTTGTGGATGAAACAAACATTGAAGGATACCAGAGTTTCATATGACGAACCTGTTTCTATCATGTGTGACAATACAAGTGCAATCAATAATTCAAAGAATCCGGTAATGCATTCAAGAACAAAACATATCTCAATCCAATATCACTTCTTGAGAAAGAAAGTTGCAGAGAATGAAGTGAAGTTGGAGTATGTGCCTACTAAGGATCAAGTTGCTGATATTTTCACAAAGGCTCTTCCAAAAGATACTTTTGAGCTAAGTCACAGAGTTCGCCGAACTCCAACTATGAAGTTCGAAATTCAATGAATTTCAAAGCAGGATGAAAAAAAAAGTTCAAATTCGCATCACATTCATATAAGGTAAAGGCATAAAAAAAATTTAATAAAAATATATTTAAAAAAATGTTTTTTTAGGGCCTTTTCACTCCTAGCGGCGTACGTATTCTTCCGGAAATGTTTTTAGGGCTTTTTCATTAGAAAGGAAATCGGCTCCTCTTCTGCTATCAAGCTCTCCACAATTGGGACTCGAACTCTCTAAGAATTGTTGGATCTTCATTCTTCACTAGTTCACCATGACCCAGCCGAAGAATTGCACCAGATGGATCAAGCGTAATGATATTTGTCGTGATCAAGTTTTAAGTTTTGTCTGAATTTTAATTTTTTGTTTATAAGTTTTAAATTTTATTCTTTTGTTTTTAAGTTTTAGATTAAATATTTAGATTTTAATTATTAAGTTATGTTTTTATTTATTAATTTTTTAAATAAAATTAAATATTTTTTATATTTTATGTTTTAAATCATGTATATTTGTTATTTACTTTGTTTATTTATGTTTTATTAAAAAATTTAAATTATGTATACTTTTTATTAATTATGTATTCAAAAATTAACATTTAATATATTTAAATTTAATATTATTAATTTATATTGTGTTTTGATATGTTTTTAATATTATTGTATATGTAATAAATTATTTTTACTTATATATATTATTTATTATATATGTAAGAAAATATATTACATATTATATATTTTTAGTATATATAATATTTACTAGTTTTTATATACTATTAATATTATTTAATTTCTTTTATCTACAATTTTGTGGATATATTTATAAAAATAAAAATAAATTACATAAGGTGAACTTAATCCCAGTTTTTTACTTTTCAAATTTTTTCCTTGTCGAACTTCATCCGAATTCCAATGTTGTCGAATTCAAATTCGAATTCAAACCTTGTGACTTAGCTTTTGAGTATCTCTGGGAGAAGTTAGGGGTTATTGCACCTCATATCAACTAGATGCATAAGTGTGTGCATTTGTCCGGGAAGCATTTTGTTGTACCCAAAATAAAAGTTTTGCTTCAATAAGGCATTTTGTTGAAAATGCTCAAAATCTTGTAAAATTGTCATCAAAAGTCAATAAAGGGTCAAAGTATCTAAAAATAGCAATTATGTATTTTTAGAAATTTCTGAAAAAAAAATGGATCATAGGGTTTTTCTAGGTTTTCTATAAGGAGGATTCTTGCAAAGTTTTGAAAATTTTGAAATTAGGGTTTTGTGCCCCTATATTTAGAAAAACCCTAAAAATAGGATCTTTCCAAAAATGGCTAAAAATGATTTTGATTGGTTAATCTTTTGTCACGATCACATTGGTCCAGTCAGAATCATCAAAAAGTCAGTTTTGCTCTAGTGGGTCTATTTCGCTTTTTCAGAAGAAAAGTTAGGACCTTCGAGATCATCAATGGAGGATGGCTAGATACCAAGTGTCAGAATCTAAGCTTCAAACGCTGCACAAAACAATCTATGGCGAAATATGCTCAAAAAATGGTGAACGGTGAAGGGGAATTTGAAAAGCTAAAAACTACAAAAAATAAACTAAGTCTGGAAAAGCTTGGATGCCTTGTTTCAAGGGAGATGCCTGGTAGATGTCTTAGTCAAATTTTCAGTGTCTGTGCACATGAAATGATGAAAGTAATCACAACGATGAACACGTTTGTGTCAACAACAGCGGTGATCAACGTAGTTGATGACACAGTGAACACGAAGCGCAAAGAGGTTAAAAATCTTCAAAGAATGGCTAATACTGGAGCACAAAAGCGCCACTACAGGTCAGGGGCACCCATGAATTCAAAGGCTCAAATGCAGTTGTTAGAATTTGCAGTTTTGGGGGACCTCTTTAGAATTCTTCCAGCTTCGCGATGAATCCAACATCCAGATCACAGGATTTGACAATCTCTCGAAAACGAAGATTAAGCGGGAAATGCTAAAAGTCAAAGAAACTCAAGAAACTCAAAATTGACTAAGTTCAGAGAGGAAAAGTACCCCTGCAAGCCAGGGGCGCCCAAAAATTAAAGCACTCAAAAGTCATTTTTAGGGTTTGCCACCTCCAAGTGATTCATCTTGGTCTCAATCTAGCTTCGCAGTGAATCCATCTGCCAACTCAGAAGACCTATTGAACACCGACAAGTGAAGATCGAACAGACACCAAAAACGAAAGGAAAGTTGAAAACATGAAAATTGATTGGGTATAGAGCAGAAATGTGCCCCTGCTAGCCATGGACGCCCAACTTTTTGAAGCATTAGATGCAGCTTTCAGGTTTCATGACTTCCAAGAAGTCCTCAGTTACGATCAAGCTTCACGACGAGTCCGTCAGCAGGTTCATTGGAGTAGTCGAACATCTAGCAACAAAGACCAAACTGAAGCATTTCGTCAAGAGCTGTAAAGTGAAAATTGTATCTCAGGAGCACAAAAGTGCCCCTGCTAGCCATGGGCGCCTAGAATTTTGAGCCCTCTAAATTAGCTTTCAAGATTTGCAAAACCAATCATCCTTTCCAGAATTCTTTAGGCTTTCCATTGAATATCTCAGCTTGACCACGGGACTCATCAATCATCAGCAATTGTAGATCAAACGAGAAACGGTGAATGAGAGACAAATTGAAGAAATTAAAAATCACTGAAAAAATGGTTAACACTGGCAAACAAAAGCGCCCCTACTAGCCAGGGGCACCCAAGAATTCAAGCCACCAAAACCACTTTTCGAGGTTTGTAGACTCCAAGAAGATCTTCTCAAAAATGATCATGCTTCGCAGTGAATCTATCAGCCAGTTCATAGGGCCTATCAAACGTCTAGAATTGAAAATCAAACAGAGGCAATGTATCACCAGAAAAGATGAAAATCTTCTAACTCTAGTGATGCAAAGCACCTTATCTCAAGAAGGCGCCCAGAATAGAAAACAATCAAATGCGGGATCAGAGGTTGATGTTCGGTATCAATTTCCTCAGACTTGATCAAGCTTGCCAGATCAATTCACTTTCAGTCTCAATTGCTCACAGATTGGCGGGAAACAACGCTCAAACAGGTGGTATAGTCACCGCAAACAAGCAAAATTTTGAAAACTTCAATCTAACACTGCAAACTTGGACGCCTAATCTCAAGGTGGCGCCCAAGTCAACTTGAGTTACAGATTTTTTAAGGCTTTCCCATGCCTTGGCCACCTAAATTTATGGGGATTCTTCAAGTTAACAGATATTTTCCCGAGAAGACTCCTAAAATTAGGGTTTTCGCAAGTTAATTGATGCTTCCACCTCCAAACTTTATTTAACAAGCATTTGGGCATCCAGAATTCATTATTCTTCATTATTCTTGCAGGTTGACCTCAACAAGCAAACACAGAGTTTTCTTCTCAACGGCATTTGAAGGATCAAACGAAGAGAGTTTTCAAAGTTCTTCGTAGTTTCAAGATTAGGTTGCACAAAAGAACACGTTTTCATCATCCATTTTTTCCAAGGCGTCCTTTTCAGAGACAAAGGGTTTCCTTTTCAGAGACAAAGGGTTTCCTTTTCAAAGTTTCATCAAGCTGGGTCTTTCTATTTGGCATTTTTCTTGAAGATTGGCGATTTTCTATGAAAGCTTCCAACCCTATTTTTTTTTTTTTAGGTTTCCTAAAATCAATCTTTTTCAATAGAGATTCTAACCATCTAGGGTTTTCCTTTTCCAAAGATAAAATTGCCATGTTAGCATTTCAATTAGCACCTCGGGTATGCTTAATTAGAAACTGGACAAAATTTATGCACACGTGATAACCTGCTTCTTCAATTAGAGGGAATTCTTGTGAACATGTTGCTTTAAATAAGTAAATCCAAAATCCACTACAATCTTTGTTCCAACGTTAGTGTTTCATAATAAGGTTATAAACTCTAGCTACCAGAGGCCGAGATTTCTTTTGAATCCTTCAACTACAACTAAGCCCATTTAATGATGCCAAGCTTTTTTAATTAACTCAGCAAAACCAGAGCTTGCGAGTTAAAAAATAAAATGAGCGATTCCTGACACAAAACTCACATAAATTCACTCCCAACGCACACCTTAAAACTCATTGTACTTTAGATGCAAACTAAAATAAAGATTATATAAATGAAACACATAAAACAGAAACCTGAGACAGTAGATCAAAGCAGCAAAGCAGGCATAAGATTTCCTTTTCTCAAATTTCAAATAACAAAGATTACACTTCTAGGACAGCAAGATTGTAGCAATAATAGACTTACAGTTTAGCGCTCAACCAGAATACATTAACACAAGTAACACATAAACTGAACAATAGCTTGCAGCAAAGGTAGACATACAAGCTTGCTCTTACACTAAGTGAACTGACACTGAATAACAACTTGTAGGAAAAAAAGGCTCAGCTATTTGCTATCACAATAACCGTTTAAGAAAAATGGGCAAGACTGCCCTTATTTATACACAAGCAAAGGAGTAGAGAACCCTAAAATCTCCTTGCTTTTACAACTAGGACTTGACAACATGCAAGCTTTATTTCTAAAACTAAAACAAGATAAGCATCTAACAACCTATGAAAGCAAAAAAAAAGGGAAAGTGCCAACTATTACAACTTGATATTTGTCCTTCATAAAGAATGGATAAGAATGAGATGAGACTATAAAGAAAGCTCGGAGAAAGCATCGAGTTAACTGCTGCTTTGAGTTCTATTCTCGGAAAATATCGCTGCCCCAAAGAGGTGACTTATTTAGGAAACTCAATCCGCCAAAAAGCTGATTTGTTCTTGATTTCAAGTGGAGAGTGCTGCATGCTGAAAATCTTGATTTTTGACTGTAAATTCGACTAGGTTCGGAAACTTTTTGCACAAACTGCTGAAAATAGAATGCTGATTTTTCTTGAAAAAGCAATTCCTCCGAACAAAGTTGGGACCTAGGTTTTGTAGAGAATCTCATTCTAGAGAAATCTAGTTGATCAAATTTTGAAAAAGCTGAGGATTTCCTGAAAAAGCGTGAAAAAAGCATATTCTTGAAAACTTAAAATTTTCCAAAGTTGAAGAGAATCAAGAACTAAGAGGACCCAGATGAATGAATTTTGAAAAAGATGACCCCCTTCTTTGAAAAATGATGCCCTGGAAGAATAAAGCATGAAAAAGCAAGCCTCTGTGCATACTGATCATGAAAATATGAACTTCAAAAAAGCACCATGCTTTGGCCTTCAAATCTTGATGAGAAGAAAAAGATACTTTTCTTCCTTTGGATGCCAACCTGCAAAAAGTGAATAATGAATGCCAAAGACATCTTAAATAGGTTTTGAGGATAAATAAAATGCTTCATTCTCCAGCTTTAAATCTTTGAAGCCAATCTTGAGTGGATTTGTCAAATGTGGACGTTGCTTCAAATGTTGAAGGATGAAAATTTGGAAATTTCTCGAAGGCATGAAAACTTGGATGCCCTTCTTGGCAAACTTAGCTATTTTCTTGACATTTTCAACTTTTTGCTTGAAAATATGCCCTCAGTTTGATCTTCATTCTAGCCACCTAGTGAATCCTATGAACTGGCTGAATGATCCATCGCGAAGCTTGATTGAATCTAGTGAGATTGTTTTGGAGGTTGTTCATGCTAAAAACTGAATTTGGACCCTCAAAATGTTGGGCGCCCCTAGCTACTTGGGGCACCCATGGCTCCCAGTGTTAAGCATTTTTGACATTCTTCAATTTCTTAATGATTTTTGATCTTCTGATGAATTCTCAATTCCGACAATTTGAATGACCCGATGAACTAATTGTTAGATTCATTGAATAGCCTAATGAATTCTGAAGAGGGTCTTTTGGAAGTTGCATCTCCTGAAACATTGATTTGGGGGGTCAAAAGCTTGGGTGCCCCTGGCTAACTAGGGCACCCAACTCCTCCAGAGTTCGGTTTTTTTGCTGTGTTTTCAACTTTCTTTTGACTTTCTCAAATTTTCCCATGTTTTCGCCTTCGTTCAATCTGCAATTTCTGGTGCTTGTCAAATTTGATGAGTTCACCATTGAATCTGTTGAAGAGCTAGACTAAATCTGAAGAAAAGTTGTTGGAAACTGCAAACCCTAATTTCAACTTTTAGGCTCTCAAATCCTTGGGCGCCCCTGGCTAGCTGGGGCGCCCATCACTCCCAGACTTAGTCATTTTCACGATATGTCCATTTTCTCAACTTTGACCCTCCACATTCTGTTATTTGTTTGATCTGCAGTTGTTGGTGACTGATGAATCTGACGATTGGGCTGAGATATACACCAGATAGCTAGCAGAATTCTGAAGAATCTAAGCATATTTGCAAACCCTAACTGCTGAGTTTGAGCCTCCAAAACCCTAGGAGCCCCTGGCTAGCTGGGGCGCCCAAGAATCCCAAAGAGTTTATTTTTTGATATTTTTTCAATTTGGAGTTTGCTTCTTTCCCAAGACTTCTCCATTCAATCCACAATTTCGGCTGAATGATTGATCGGATGGACCTACTGGTAGATTCACTGCGAAGTCGGGAGGATTCTGAGCAACATTGATCGGGAAGCATAAACCCCAATAACATCATCTGAGGTCCTAAAAAGATGGGTGCCCCTGACTAGCAGGGGCACCTTTACTGGCAAGTGTTAGTTTTTATTTTGCAATTTTCAACTTTCCTTCATTCTCCATCCTTCTGCTTCATTCTCGGCAACTAGGGTTGAAAAATATTTTAAGGCATGACTGGCTAGGCGCCTAGACTAAGCAGGGGCGCCTAGCATCTCTAGACTTAGTCAAATTTTCTCAGTTTTCAAGATTCTTCAACCTCCTTCCTTCATTCTTCGTTCCTTGAGCATCCTTTGCTGTTTCTCGATCTAGGAAATGCTTAAGACCTTGAATCTGACACCTGGCAGTTGAGCAACCTCCATTGATGACCTTGGAGCTCCTGATTTGGCTTCTGAAAAATCAAAATAGACCCACTAGGGAAAAACTGATCTTTTAATGATTCTAAGTGGACCAACCTAATGAGGAAGTATTTTAAGCCAATCAAAATCAGTTTGAACCCCTGGAATTAGACTTTCTATTTTTAGAAAAATTTGCCAACACCCGTTTGAGAAGAAATCCAGAAAAAGTCTATTTTTAGAAACTTTCCTAAAATTTATGGCTGAAAAATTGAGATCTAGGTTTTGTAGAAAACTTCGCTTTGAGCAGACCCAAATCCTCAGATTTTGAAAAAATTGAGTTTTTTAGCACCATGCATGACATGCAAGTTTTCATTTTCTAACCCTTTGACAGTTTTTAACAAGACTTTTGACCATTTCTTCAAAATGTCTGTGTAGCAAAAAAATTTAATTTGGGGTACAACAAGCCACAAAACGCACGTCCCAAATTTTTCCAAAAAATAGCTTCAGCGGCTTCCTTTTTTTAGGGTTTCTAAAAAAATTCACTCTTTTCAAAAAACTGACTTTCTAGGTCTATTCAGCATTCAGGTGCCTACAAAACCCATATCTCACATTTTTTCGGGAAAAATTGTCTCGCAGCTTCTACCTCTGAGGGGTTCTTGCATGTTCTTGAAAAAGTTAATTTTTCAAAAAATGGACGATCTGGGTTTATTCAGTGTGGACAATGATTTTGGATTGCCCAACTGCTTTAGCTCCTTCTAGGGTTTTTCACCTAAAAGGAGAAAGGGAATGGGGTCCAAAATGCAAATGTCTACACTCAAGATTAATGTAAATGAGATGTAATATGCCTAATTATGTACTAATGCACTGATCTGAAAAGAAAATGATTTAATGATGCTAAACCTCAAAAATGCAAAGTGCTGGAAAACACACTGTGATATGCAAAAACACCTAAAACTGCAAGTAAATGATGAAATAACTTAACAGAACTGAAGAGGTGCACCTGGAATCTGAAGTTTGATGTGGAGAGATTCCGGAACCGAGTTGACAAAATGTTGATCTAGGACACTTACCAAAGTTGGGCTTTAATTTAGTCCCACTTCGGGAAAACTTATCAAAATGAATCTCATCCGTAAATGCAAAAACCACTTTTCAGGTCTGGCAATGGGACTAATCCGCCACTAGTGGCGACTTAGTCCACCTGTAGATTTTGAGAATCTCGGAACAAGATCCTATAGCTTCAGGTCTGCACTTGCTTTTCTGACAAGTGTCGGGTCTTGATTCTGCAAAAAAGGGGATAAAAAGGGTCTCCAAGCTTGAATTAGGGTTATGTTGACTTGAATAGCTTTGATGACTTGTTGACCACTTTTCAACACCTATTTCTTTGACAAATTTGCCTACAAAGTCTGCAAACACACATGCAAAGAGGGAAAAATGGTTAAGGGTTAGAGTATAAGGGTTTGCCTTGGTCAAATCCCACTTTGGTAATCAAACCCTATGAAATGAAATGGAAAGAAATTGATAAGTAAACAACATGCGATATCATAGACTTACCAAACCCTTGATGTGGAAATCTGAAGATATGCAATCAAGTGCTCCAATGGATGACTTGATTGTGCTTAGAGTGCTTGAATGCTTGAGAATGATTAAATTGATTGCTTGAGTGAATGCTTGAATGAATAGGTGTTAAAATGAGAGGAAAACCCCTTATTTATACTTGATCTTACTAAATTTCCCAAAAATAGCACATCACAGGCTGACCTCAAGGGTTAGCGAATGAAATCCCGCCAGAAAATTGAAATAATTTTGAGTTTTGTGCCAAAAAGGACTAAGTCGCCCCTATTGGTTACTTAGTCCCACTTAAGCAAATTAAGTGGGTGTCAGGAATTAAAGGGCATTAAATGTGCTCTAACGGGAATATCCTCAAAAACACACTTAAAGAAGGCCGGAAAGTGTATTAAGGGGTCATTTAAACATGAGAAAGGGGTGAGTTAGTGATGACAAGTCTATAAAAGCATGAAAGTGGGTTACAACACTTTACAACACTTTGAAATAAGACTTGGTAAGTGGTAAAAAGGAGATATTTAGGTGAATTATGATGAAAGGGTCCTAGAAAAGCGTGAAAATGAGTTTCAACACTTCACAACACCTTTACAAGACATCCTAGAAGTCTTAATGATTCACAAGGGTCCAAGACCTAATGTGAACGTGTTGACAACATTACAACATTAAATCTAGGCCAAATCAAGCCAAAGTCCACTAGGAGGGCCTGAACATGAAAAAGTAGAAGGGTCACTTTTTCCGTGTCCACATTCAGAACAACATTCCTAGCAAAACCCATATCTCAGATTTTTGGATAAAAAATCTGTCTTTTTCTGCCTCTCAACGAAGCTATTTTTAGCTTTCGTGCAAAAGTTGCTTAAACATAGTCGTGTCCACAATCATTCTTCAAGTCTTTCAGTATGCAGTTCTCTCCAATTGATATCAAGACCAAATCAGTCTTACTTCATGATTTCTTAAAGACACTCGACACCAACTTGCATCAAGTAAAACCAATAGTTGATCTGGACACTTTGAAAGGCATTGACTGCATCACAATTCAAAATCTTGAACAATCCGGGTTACTGGCGGCAGCTTCTTTTCCCATCTCGGCACAAGACATCGAGTTTGTAATTGCTTGTGTCAAGCATTACAACCCCACTTCACGGGAAATCCAATCAGTGGATGGGCGTGTTATTTGCAGCCTCAATCCAAGAGACATTGAGACCTCATTATATCAATTGAAGAATGTGAAAAGGCATGGACTACGCAAAAGGAACCATGCCAGAAAAGGATGGCACAAAGGTGGCTCAAACAGAAACGAAACAGTTTGCCAAGGAACGTTGGACGTGGTGAATTCAAAGATGAGTTTGTTGTCATGATCACTCTGCTCAACCATGTCACGAGTCAAGCAGAAGCACAGAAGTTTCAGCCATGGATGTTCTACATCATGTCCCAACTTGTCAACAACAAAGAACACTACGACTGGCCTGCTTTGATCAGCGACACCCTTCATAGCCAAATGACAGGGTTCTTCAAGGCCCATGAATTCCATATGACTTCATACCTCGTATATGTTATAGCCTTTCAAGACAAGTTTAGAGAGTTGAATGTCGTTGGAACTCTAGGTATGCAGCAGGTTCATGAGCATTTCCCGCAGTTAGAATTTTCACAATCAAAACAACACTTCAAGCGGGTAAATGATCTTTTCCTGATGCATACAGTGCGGAATCTTGACAACGAGATGCATATACAGTTTTCAACATATGCCAGATTGGCAATGGCGGATTAGGCCGATTGGTTTATCCAATTCCCCACATTCTCCTACATTCGTGTATATGGCTTCTCAGGCAATCCAACCATGCTACCGCGATATCCATCGGATAAGGTAGTTTTCATGGAGTTTCTATGGCAATTACATGAAGTCCACACCTTTTTGCGTAACAAACGCAAGTCAACTACATGTTTCCCTTTTGAGATGGGTATATACAGTTGGAAATCAGCAGCTGACGCCAAATTGATGAGCAATGAAATGACGAAGCTTAATCTCAAGTTTCTCATTGAAAGGTGTTCATATAACCCTTGGGGTCTCTTGGCAGCTCACCTTGGTAGCAATTCTTCACATAAACCTACCATGGAAGACTTTTGGTTTAGTTGTGAAGATGAGTTTGAAGTGTGCAGGCGTAATTAAAGTAGATTTACCCTTCCACAAATAGTTGATCTCTTATCAGAAGATGTGGAAGGTTTATCGAATGATGATGGAGAAGTCATACTTCCCACATATTTCAGAGATCATATTGACCAGCAACCACTCTAACCCATTGATTGGTACGCCAAAGAAAGCACCTCCATTGAGGAAAGGACAAGTCGGGTTGTAAAGAACAGCAAGCTATTCTTGAATAGCAAGATCACACGAAGTGTAGTCACTCCAGTCACAAAGCTACCATTGGTTCCCACCACACAACCCACCACTTCTAGATCAAAACTCAGGGTTAAAGCGATGCTTCATCCTCCAGAGGGTACAAAGAACTGCAGGATGTCAATGAATTTGAAGGAAAAGACGTAGTCTCCTATTGTAAATCAGCAAGAACAACAAATGGATGCAACCGAAGATACAGTTGGATCAATGCCAGAAGTTGACGAGGAACCTCCCAATCTTCTCTCACCACCGTAGCCGTCTCCAATTCACATTGACTCGAAGCCTGATTCACCAATTCATGACATCTCAACACCAACTCATTCATCAAAAGTTGATGAGACTAGAACTAATCCTCCTAGTGAAGTTAGTCGAGGTTCTTCGCCTTGGCTTGAGAACCTCTTGGGCAGGAAGAGGAGAAAAGCTTCTTACCAATTGGAATTTGTAGATTTTGATAATGTCTATCAAGACACATCAGAAAAGAAACTCAAAAAGCAAGTTCACGTGGAAAAGAATGCTGACAACGAGGTGGTCATTGAAATTGCTACACCGCCAGAGGACAAGAACGCCAACAAGGTTAAGGCCGATGACTTCACATTGATCAATGCCAACCTCGGTAGAAGTACACGACAAGCTGATGTAAATCTCTTTGAGGTTGCAGCAGTTAACTTGAAGGAGAGAGTGATCAAAGATGGTGAAGACAAGGCAGCCCTCAAGTCTGAAAATCAACAGTTGCGACAATACATCTCCAACTTGCTTCACGGTACTTCACATGTCACCGCATTGCTCCCACAAATTTTGGAATTACCTGCAAAACAAAATCAGTTGAGTCAGTTGGTTATTTATGGGAAACACCTAAGAGACTAGGTAGAAGAGCTTGTCACCAAGGGTCGATTCATACTTGCAGAGATGTACCAATTAAGGTACAATGCCCACGATTTTCGCTCAAAAATTCAGGAATCAGAGCAAAGCATGGCAGAAAGGAAACCCAGGGATGAGATCATCATTTCTCACTTGAGGATGGCGTATGATTCAGTCACTGCAGAAGAAGACAAGCAAAAGCTTTTTACTTGGAGAGAACAACAAATCTTCAAAGTAAAAACATACCAAGGAATCTCTGTAGAAATGACTAAATGCAGATAGGTGGCAAGTGCTCTCAAGTTCGTAAGAACGTTCATGTCACAAGCTCCTTGCCAGTATCAACGTGAACATGGTGACTACATTGAGCTCGGGCGAAGTACAAACGGAGTTTCAAGACCTCATCCGTAGTAGTTTCAATGGTGACCCCGTTGACTGCAAGTTGAGTCAAGTTGCAGTGATGTCAACGAGATTTGATGAAGCAGCTAAAAGAAGTGAATTTCAAAATCAGATCGCGGATGGCGAAGAGATGTTGCAGAGACATCACATCCTTCAGAAGAGTATCAATGCTCCAGATGATGAGGCAATTAACAGCTTCTTGGAAGATATGATTGCTCGAGTTGGCGATCAGTGAACTGCTAGTTGAGGCATGCGGCATTCTCCAAGGATAGAATTTTAGATCAGCAGTTAACTTGATGCCTTTTCCAAGTTAACTAGCTGTCCTCTTTTCATACATATCTATCTTTGGAGACATCTATTGCATGGTTGTATTTTTCCTTAGTTTTAGATCAGTTAATTGATGTTAGTCATTCCAATTAACTGTTAGTTATCTTTGTTTAGACATAGGAATAAATCTTGCAGATTGGCAAGACTGATTGTTAACACAAGAAGATTTTAGGGTTCCCTACTCCTGTGTTTGTCTATAAATAAGAGCAGCCTTGCTCATTATTTTCCTTAACCGTTATTGTGATAGAAAATTGCTAAGCCTTAGTGCCTGCAAGCTTGATATTCAGTATATGTTCAAACTTTTTACAATGTAATTTGGTTGATCATAAATTGTATGCTTGTCTTCTTGCTACAATCTGCTGTCCCAAATGTGTAATTGTTGTTGGAAAGCTTTAAGGAAAAAATCTTATGCCTACCTTGCTTTGATCCAAAGTCTCAAGATCTTCCAGTGTTATTGTTTTATATAATCTTTATTTCAGCCTACCTCTCAAAAGTACAATGAGTCTTTGAGGGTATTTTGAAAGCGAGTTTATTGTTTCATGTTTTACTTTCATAATCTTTATTTCAGCTTTCATCTGAAAGTACAATGAGTCTTCGGGTGTGTTCTAGAAATAAGTTTGTTTAAGCTTTGTGTTAACTAAATCATTCCCTGTTTACTTCTAAATTCTCTTGCTCTTAATTTACTCGAGAAGATAGAAGTGTCATTAGTTTAGGCCTAGTTGTAGTTGAAGTTACGAAACCAGAGAAAACCTCAACTGCAATGCAAAGAGTTTTATAACCTTGTGCTCTCAGCTAAGATAAAAAGATAGGAATTTAGTTTAGTATTTCTTTTTAGCATAATCAAAAAAAGAGGGAGCTTCCCCTCCTAATTTGAAAGCAGTCTAACTGTGCATAGCTGTCTGTTTCCAATCCGCACTCTGGAGGTGCGAATTGAAACGTCAACACATTTCAAGATACATTCTTGGTCCGGGACTGATGCTAAAGACTACCTCTCAAGGGGAGTAGGTAGTAGTGGTTGTTGGATGACATGCAGGTGTTTCCCTTTGACTATTGTCAAAAGGGGAGAGCAAAAGAGTTCAATACAGGAAAGAGAGTTGGATGAGTCTATGGCCCTTTGCCATTGATGTCAAAGGGGGAGAGAGTTAAAGTGGTTGAAAAACCATAGTGTAGAAGTGAATATGGTCTGAAGACCATAGGGGGAGAGAGTATGGAAAAGTATTGTCTCAGGAGCAAAGGAGGAGACTGATCTAGAATGCAAGTGTTGCTAGTGTTGCAAGAGAAGAAGTTTGTGAAAAGAGAGGATGACGAGTATGTTATCATGGAATCTAGCAGCGCTCAATCACGGATAACCCCAATACGAAACTTGTTCATTTCATAGTTTCGTGATGTTCAAGCACGCAAACGAGGCGAATTTCAATTCACCTCGATGTGCAGTCCAAAATCTCAAACAGTATGTTTGAGTGTTTTCCCCCATTCGTCTTTCAAAGAGCTTTGAAACGAGCATCTTCGTGAACTATCAACCCTTGAGAGTTAGTCAAATTGCTAAAAATGTCGGAGCGCTGATTTTTAGCGCTCCTACATGTGCCTTAGTCATTTTCAACTCCAAATGTAGGAGCGCTGAAAATCAGCGCTCCTACACTTTGTCTACTCTACCAAAAATGCACGAGCAGTGATTTTCACCGCTAGTGGACCTTTTTCTTCACTTTGTTTTTTACATGCAAGAGCGGTGAAATTCACCGCTCGAGCATGTGTTATGCCATTAAGTTTGCCATCATTGACGCGAACTTCGAGTGCATTTATTACTCCCTTAAAACGACTTTTAAAGTGTTTTTAGGTTAATCTAACCTCATTTGCTTTCAACTTCCTTCCCTCCTCCATCGCACTGGTTCTCCTTAGGCTCGCAACGCGTTTGGATTCTTGGTTTTCACCATACTTTCAAGCTAGGGTTTTCAACATTTTGCTTTTTCTCTCAAGTATGTCATTCTTCCTTCCTCCTTGTCACAGCATTTGCTTTCAAACTTTGTTCTTTTTATTAAATTTGTCGCCATTTGCATTTTCCTTTGTTTAGGGTTGAATCTTTTCATCTTTTGAATTCGCCACTCCCTCTTTTCAAGTCGTGCCTTGCTCTTCATTTTTGTTTTGCACATTTTATTTTGCCCTAGTCTTGATGTCGTCTCTATCTTCTTCACTATCCTTTGTCTTTCCATCATTTCTCACTAGGATTACATAAAGCGGTGAAAATTCTAAGGTGTTCGCATGTTAAAAAGAATGAAGCCTCACCGTTCGCCAAATGATCCTCAAACTCCAATTGTTCGAGCGGTGATTTTCACCACTCGAACACCAAGGTCTTCCCTTTATCATCGATGTCATGGCGGTGTTTTTATCTGCCTTTACACTTTCGATATTTTCACAACACTCCATGTAGGAGCAGCGAAAATCACCGCTCCTACATGGAGTACCTCGTTCCTTCAATGTCCAAGAGCTAAAAAAGTTCACTTGCGCATTTTTGATCTACTCTAAAACATGAAGAACATGCTCAAGCGCTAATTTTCAGCGCTTGAGCATGTTATTGAACTTCCTCCACATGCAGGGGCGCTGATTTTCAGCACCCCAACACTTTGATTGTTCAAAGTGCCAAACACATGTAGGAGCACTAAAAATCAGCGCCCCTACATGTAAATCAGCATCTCAAGATGTAGGAGCGTTGATTTTTAGCGCTCCTACACAAAAGGCAGTTTTTCCTTGAGCTTTGAAATCACTCTGTTTTCGCTCCAAACGTCGTTTCTTCACTCATGCTCCGTTTTCCGTGCAAAATTGCTCGTTCACACTTGCTTCAAATTGCCTGCTTGCCTCACGCTTCCCAATGCTGCAGTTTCTCCTAACATCTGTTGATTCACTATTTATGCAGTTTCTCTCAAGATCTCGTCAGGTGATTCCAAAGGTGATATCTTTTGATCCTGTTGCTTCTAGATGACAGCAAAGAAGCCTCCATCGTCTTCTAAGAAAGAGGGCAAAATGAAATATAAATACCAAGGTGTCTTTCCGCCTACCATAGTGATCTCAAAGGTGGACGAAACAAAGGACACCGAAGTTGGTCATCAGGACCTTGAAGATTTTGTGAAAAGAACTGAGCAAAAGCCCTTGGAAGATAGCTTGAGAGCCATTGTCCATAGCAATCTGCACCTGGTGTCCACATTCCCGACTTCTGCTCATAATATAGAGTTCGTTCTCCAAGTTGCATCCCACTACATCTGAGAGAGCAGAAGTGTAATAGATTCCTCGGGACAAGTGATGATGAGACTAGACCCTAAATTCTTTGACATTGTTTTTAGAGTTCCACACATGGAACAATACACAAAGATTTCAATTCAACAAGCACAGGAGGTCTATGATTCAGATCCCAATAAGGATAAAAATTTGATTAACAGCCAGTGGTTGAAAACACCTAAGCCCACTATCTCAAGATGGCCAAAGGGGCTTCCTCAAAGTGACTTCAAAGAGGATGTTAGGGACATGATTACCCTCCTGAGCAGGGTGAAAGGCTTGCCTGAATCATCTCATTTTCAAGACTGGATGTATGAATACATTCGGATCATACGGAGAAAGAAAGCTCACATTGATTGGGGGACCCAAATGAGTGATGAAATCCATGAGCAATTGATAAATGTGCCAACCACTCTGAAGTTCTACATGACTTCTTATTTGGTGTATGCCGCAACTGTGATGAGGCAATTTCCAGGGCTCTCTACAAGGGGAACCGACACTTTGTACCTATGTATAAGTATTTTTATCAGCTGGAACTAAAGGAAAGTCTTCATCATTTCAAGAGGGTCACAGATGCCTTCTTCGCACCTCTGCTTTTCAGTTTTGACCCAACTCTTGAAAAGAAGAGAGTATCTGACGAGGCATACAAAGTGGTGAGTAAGGTCGGGTGTATCTTTTTGCACTTTCCAACTTTCACCTACATGAGGGTAGGTTGCTATTCTAGGTGTCCTTACATGTTGCCCAGATATCCCTCAGATAAGTGGATACTCATGGAGCTATGCAAACAACTTATCTTAGTTCACAAGGAACGAATGAGAATTCACAAACCAGGTTTCAAGTTTCTACTGACGATTGGTAGATATACCATTCACAATGTACAAAAGGCAAAGTTAGTTGCTGCAGAAATGCGGATCATGACAAATACAGATTTGACTTTGACTACCAGGATGTGAATAGGAAATTGAAGAAAGGTCACCGACACAAGTACCGCTTCAAGGACATATGGGTTGAATGCAGAGATGAAGAAGACATACGCAAGATGGACTTTTGCAAGCTAACCGTAGAGCAGATCAGAGATCTTGGTGTGGCCGATCTACCTGAGGATTTCAAAGATCCTGGCGACATCCTCAATTCTGCCTACGAAGAAAATGAAATTTCTAGGAGACCTTTGTCTGCAGTACAATGGTCTCAGAAGGAAAGTGTCTCCATCAAGGAAAGGCTCACCCCCATATTGTCCAACACAGAAGAATGGTTGCACAAACATGGTTTCCAGATGAAAGCCTTAGGACAAAGTCAGAAGGAGACGTACCTGGAGCAGAAGCCAGCCAACAACAGGAACTCCGCACAAAAGACAAGTATGCGGCTACTCCCTCTTATTCTCGAAGAGGCCCTAGAATCATTCACTATTGGCAAAAAGGATACACAGGCAGTTGAAGAAGAAGAGGCCACAGAATCTGAACCATCTCATGCAGAAGGAAAAGGGCCTGCTTCCGAGGAACAAGACTTTGATGAAGAAGAAGGAAATGAAAACGAGGAATCTGAAGAAGAGGAAGATTCTAAAGAAGAAGAGTCTGTTGAAGAAGAAGATTCTGCAGAAGAGCAAGAGTCTAATGAAGATGAAGGTGAACAAGAAGGTGATAAGGAGGAACTCGAGCATGACAATGAACAAACTCTATCTCCTCATGAGAATGTTGTCGAAAATCTTCCCCAAACGTCATCACCCGTTACTTCAAATGTCCCTCATACACCTTCTAATCCTACCACTCCTCCACCTCCTCTTCCTACTTCACCTTTTCCCACATCTACCATACATGCAGTGGACATTTCCATTCCCCCTACAATATCAATCGTCCTTACCACTCCTCCTACAGTCTCAAACTCTCAAACTGTTGATGTCTTGTCAAGCTCTCCCTCATCCATCCCAAGCTTGTCGTCTCCATCTTTTGATATCACTTCAAAAGCTGAATTTGACAGATTTATGAATGAATCTTTGCATAGTCAACTTGGTGTGCAGTTCACTGGAGCAATCATGATAGATACTACCCCGATTGTTACCATACCAATCATTTCTATAGAAGTGGTTGAGACGCAAGAGTTGACAATGAGTCAAGAAGTGTATACTTCCTCTCTTCCCCTTGGTTGGTATCTCAAGTATCGAAGCAAAAGAAACAAATGATCTCCCTAGATGAGCTCGATCTTGAAGAGATAGCCCCTCCAAAAGCCAAGGGGAAGAAAAAGGAAAAAGTGCACTCAAGGCTTCGTGTTGACAAGACTAGTCATAAGTTTGTGGAGATTGGTCTACCACCATAGGAGGAAGGAGATGTAAACATGGAGGACTACACTATCACGAGAGTCCAACTCAGCAAAGTGACAAATGAAAGTGCCAAGGCAGATGCACAAGTAGTCTTGGTTGTGTTGGCAGGAAGGCTTGACAAGATGGAACAAGCCCAAAGACATACCATCAACTCCGCCAATATCATTTGTCATTTGCATCGTGATATACAATTTAAATTCAATGCATGTCATTTGTGATATACGACTAACTCTGAATAATCTCAAGACGCATCTTAACAGGTGCAAGAAGATTCATTCATCTGCCAGAAGGTCAATCACAAGAGTTCACACCCTTGTCGATTACACTGTTGGTCCAGATGACACTTTCATACAGGAGACCAAGAAGAAATATGAAGACTTTCATACCCAAAGCAAGGAACCATGAAGACTTCTTATCTCCAGTGTTGGATGATTTTTTATGCTTTCATTTACGCATTTTGTAAATAGTTTACGACATCTTATATGTCATTTCAGCAAATGTAATTACATGTAAAATCTGAGATGTTTTCCCAAAAAGATGGACAACATTTTTTACTAAGTCAAAGTTAGGTGAAATTTTCCTAAATTAGCTCACCTAACTTTCCTAATTTTGCTCATCTAATTTCCTAGATTTGCTCTTCCCTCTCTTTTATAAATAAGAGGGAATTCTTTTGTAATCATTACCTTTAATCTTTTGCAACGAAGTGCTGCCCATTTTGAAGCAAATATATGAAACTTTGTGTTCAT
>VDFB02200026.1:0-11661 GCA_007258455.2 Sequoia sempervirens
CAAGTCTTGCTGTAAATCAGAATATCATCAAAAAAAATCAATACAAACCGTCTTAAGTGATTTTGAAACACACGGTTCATGCAAGACTGAAAGGTGGCCGGTGCATTAGTCAAACCAAAAGGCATGACTAAGAATTCGAAGTGGCCATAGTGACACCTGAAAGCTGTCTTTTCCACATCTGATCCCCTCATCCTTATCTGATGGTAACCCGATCTTAGATCAATCTTTGAGAAGAACTTAGCCCCATGTAGCTCATCAATGGGCTCATCTATTCTGGGAATGGGGTATCTATTCTTGATAGTGCTTTGGTTCAAAGCACGATAGTCCACGCACATGCGCATGGTACCATCCTTCTTCTTTACAAGAACCACTGCAGAAGCAAAGGGGCTCTTGCTTGGTCGTATGAAACCCATCTCCAAGAGTTCTCGAATATTCTTCTCGATCTCATCCTTTTGCCTCTTTGGATATCGGTATGGAGTTGTGATCACTGGTTTAGCTCCTTCCTTGAGCTCTATGATGTGTTCTGAACCTCGATCAGGAGGAGGTCCAGGAGGTAAATCAGCAAACACTTTACTCCTTTTTGTGAGTAAAGATTGGATATCAGGAGGATGCTCTACTTTAATTTCAGCTGGACTTGCTGGGAGAATCATGCACTCAGCAGCCCATTCCACTTGATCATGGCGGATCAACTTCGCCATCCTCTTGAATGATACAATCCGAGGGCCACCATTTGACATCCCTCTCAACACCACCTTCTTCCCATCGGATTGAAACTTCAACTCCATAGTTTGCAGATTTAGCGAGATCTCTCCAAGAGATCGCAGCCATTGAATGCCAAGGACAGCATCCGTATCTCCAATATTGACCACATAGAAGTCATCCTTGACTTCGTAATTTCCCAATTGCATTGACATGTTCGGAATCCTCTTGGTGCATGAGATGTGAAACCCATCCGCAACCATAACTCTGAACCCTTCAAAGTCTTCTGTTTGCAATCCTTTCTTTGCCACCACAACTTCGTCTATGCAGTTATGTGTTGCACCAGTGTCAATCAAAGCAACAATACGTTGCCCTTTGATCATTCCCCGAACTTTAAAGGACTCATTCTTTTGGAAGCTCGAAAGCTGGGCCAATGTACCACCACTTTCTTTTTCACCTTCAGACTCTTCTGGAGTATTTTCTTCATCGCTGTCCTCAAAATCAACTTGCTGATCAGAAAAATCAGAATTGCTTTCATCAGCTGTATAGAACTCAATTTGATGAATTTTAGCACCCTTTGGGCACACATGATCTTGTGACCATTTTTCCCAACAACGGAAACATAAACCTTTCCTACGGAGTTCATTGATAGTCTCTGGATCCAATCTTGAGCCAGGAGGTTTCTGAGGTTTAAACTCCTTATGGTGAGGCTTCTGATGAAACTTTTTCCCTCTATCCCCTTTGTGAAAAGCTGGTTTAGAATGGAACTTTGCTTTGGGAGCAGCCCACTCCATGTTTCTAGCTTTTTTCATTGCTTCTTGTAGGGACGGTGGATCAAAAGCTTTGATCCAACCCTTGATTGGCTCCATCAATCCTTCAGTGAATAGGATTACTAATCTTCTCTCTGTGATTCCAGTGACCATAACTGAAAGCCTTTGAAACTCAGCTATGTAGGCATCCACAGTGCCATATTGTCTCAACTGTGCCAATTCCCTAAAATGCACTTCTGGATCCTTCTTCTCGAACCTCTCAATGAGTCTATTGGTGAACTCATCGTAGCTAGTGATAGACCCATGACCTAAGGTGACTAGGCCATGGTACCACCATTCATGCGCCACCCCATCTAGGTGTAGCGTAGCGAATCTAATCGCTTCTTCTTCCGCCATTGGCCTAAGTGCCAAATAGTTGTCTAGTTTTTGTAACCAAGCTCGAGCAGAATTATTATCGCTTCCATCAAAATGGGCAAGCGTAACCTTGTTGAGAGCTTGATTCCAATCTCCTTGTGCTGGGGTTCTTCTTTGATCATAGTTTCTCCCCTGGCCTCTATCCTTCCTTCTATACTCCATGTAATCATTGAAGGACATGTCAAGTTTTACTTCATCAGGAAGGGTGTCATACTCTGTTCGGCCTATCCTCACCCTCTCCAAGGATGAAACATTTTCTTCAGGATCAGGCTGTGGGATTGCTGGTGTCAAAAACGTGGGTTTGAATGGTCTAGCAGAAATGTAAGTGTTGCTCACTGCAGGTTGGGCAACATGACCATTGTGTGGGTTGGAAGCACTGTGCTCCCCGGTATGCCCTGTATTGTGTTGTGGAATATTGGGACCCAATCTCCCCAACAGGAGAGAAAACATATCCATCATGGCATCCATCTTCTTATCGAGTCCTTGCCCCAAATTGGCTGAATTGTCTATACCCTTCCCATTGTCACCTCTGTTGCCAGAACTTCTTTCGTTATCCCCCATTTCTGTCTCTTGCGAAGGCTCCCAGTTAGCCCTCAAAACCTCGGAAGCTGTGTGACCTTCTGGGGCTTGATGCAACTGAGTCTGAACTGTACCTCTCTTGTATACTCTTGCCAAATACCTCTGTTCTCTGTCACTCATAGAAGGCTGATTTCACAGGATGGCAGGATGATGGCTCTGATACCACTGGAATATTCCGAGCCAATTTTTTTGATTTTTACAATTAACAAATTACGACAGCGCACCCGTTAAGGTTAGATGAGAAAACCAAAACGTATACGAAACAACTCTAACCAGAATGGCACCACTGAGGATGAGCATTGGTCAGAGGGTCTTCTACTCTACTTGCAGAAAGGAACTCAACGTCAAGTATGTGCTACCCAATCCAATGCGGAGTGAGGGGCGACCATATGACGGAGTGATTACAAGATCTACTGCTTGAAAGGAAATGCTGAATACAAAATCTACTACTTGAAGGAAATTGCCGAAAACTGGAAACCCTCAACACCCAGAATGTGCTTTCTAGCCCGGAGTGGGATAGTAGCGACCATAGGGCGGAGATCTATCTATTACAACTTCAAATGAAAATTGAACAACACCAATTCAAAGCAACAAGCTGGAGAATGACTGCCAGTACTACTGGTCAGTTTACAATATAAGATCATATGCCTGTTAAGATGTTAGAACCGGATATATGATTCATGCAATACATTACAATCTCTTCTTGGCTGAATTCAATAAGCCATAAGAATCATTACAACTTTTACAAATGACAATCTGTTTTTTCTGTTTCCACAAATCTGTATATTGCTGGTTAAAAACAGCAGCCTGTGAATAGATACAAATACTTGTAGCTCCCTCACAACTCACTCAAATGGCCCAAACCAAGATGCAATAGACCAATATGATGAATGCGCCCAATTTAGAACCTTAACCCCGACTCCCAACGCAATGAAATAACAATGCACAAATCCCAAGAACTCTAAAAGGTACGGCCTTAAGGAAAAAGGCGATTTTCTTTTTAAAAATAATGCAAGCTCTATAAAATATGAAAACTGGAGAATATGATGGCTTCCGACAAACAAAAGGAATGAGCTAATACCCAGAAAGACTAATTTTGTATTTTCCAATATATGAGTGAAACATGCAATCTGCTGTGTATAAAAAATGCAATAAGCTGAAACACTAAAATACTCAAAACAGATTTTCCAATGCAAAACTGAACACAATGAAATAGCTAAGATGCACTCACAAGTAGACTAATAATCATCACTAGTCGTTGTCTTTCAAACGAGAAGAGATGCCCAAACTAGGAGGTCTTCATCCCTCGAACAATCCAGAATCAATCCGGCAGCATAACAGTGTAATTTCCAAGATGCTCCAAATCATTCACCAAGACTCCTCTTTATAACTTTCAATTGACTTTGCACAACCCTAAAATCAGCTTTTAGGTCAAACTCATCCTCTTCAAGTTTTGGCGTACTTTCTCCTTCAATACTTTAATAAATGATATTTTAATTAAAACACCATTCTTTGATAAATGCGCCCATCATACCTTGTTTTGACTTTGCAATAATTATAATATTCTTTTAATGAGGGCACTACCCTCAATGACCACTTTTAAACACAACGTTAAGTCATTAACTCTAGTGCCAAGGTCAACGTTGAAATATAATAATTAAGACGTGACTTAAATTGGAATGACTTAGCTTATTTCTCCGAGAATGCCCTGAAGCCAAAACTGATGAAGTCAACTGATCAAATCTGAAACCGGAAGTCAACCAACCTGAGCACATCTGGAAACTGCCAAAAATAGAATTTACTAAAAATAGTAAATTCCAAAAAGTACTCTGAATGCTGAGACGAACGTACCACTGCGAAGCCCTCTGAAAACCCAGAAGGAATCCGCCATTAAAAATTTCATCTCCGAGCAATGACCTCCTCAAAATTAGGAAACCCTAATTTTAACTTCCGACTAGCCTCCGGGTTCCCAAGGAAAGGCTAACGGTCACTGAAAATGTCAGGCTTGAAAAGGGGACATTACAGTCCGCCCTCCCCAAGATTGCTTGTCCTCAAGCAATTGCAAACTAGGGTGCTGCATTATCTCATCACTTTCCCAAGTTGCATCCTCCATCGGCAGGTTCTTCCACTTTACCAAACATTCTCTGATAGTTCGATTCCTCAAGGAACGTTCTCTGAAGTCAAGTATCGACTCGGGAACCAGAACCAACTGTCCTTCTTCGTCCAATGGTGGCAACTGTGAAGAAGCAACCACATTGTGTCCAAGAGCCTTCTTGAGGCGAGACACGTGGAAGACGTTATGCACTCTGCTATCTGAAGGTAGCTCCAACTCATAAGCAACAGCCCCAACCTTTCTGATGACCCTAAACGGCCCATAGAAGCGAGGTTTGAGCTTCTCAGCTCCACTCTTCTTGAGAGTTGACTGTCTGTAAGGTTGTAAACGGAGATAGACCATATCCCCAACCTCAAAAGAACGCTCAATACGCTTCTGATCAGCATACAACTTCTGCTGATTTTGTGCAATCTACAAATTATCCTTCAAGGATCTCATTATGTCCTGACTATGCTGCAACAAATCCTTGGCTAATGGTGCTTTGCTGTCACCAAACACCAAATCTGCAAAGCTGGGTGCTTCATACCCATAAAGTGCCAAGAAGGGAGACATTTTGATTGACATATGGAAGGTAGAGTTGTAGCAGTACTCGCCTATATGCAGCCACTTAACCCAAGCTTTCTGCTGTTCGGACACATAATTTCTCAAGTAGCCTTCCAACCACTTGTTCACCACTTCTGTTTGCCCATCGGTTTGAGGGTGATAACTCGTGCTTGGAGTGAGCACAGTACCACTCATTCTGAAAACTTCCTGCCATAAAGTACTTAGGAACTTGTTGTCCCTATCACTTACAATATTCTTTGGCAACCCATGAAGCCTAAACACTTCTCGAAAAAACAAATCTGCAACTTGGGCTGCAGAAAAAGTGCTGGTAATGGCAAAGAAATGAGCAAACTTGGTTAATCTGTCAACTACCACGTAAATGCAATCCTTCCCTTGAGCCTTGGGCAACCCAGTGATGAAATCCATTGAAATGCTCTCCCATTTTTGATTGGGAATTGGAAGTGGTTGCAGCAAGCCGGCTGGCAATGTGTGCTCATTTTTATTTGCTTGACAAACAGGACATTCCTGAATGTAACGTTGAACCTCCCTCTTCAAACCTTTCCAAGAAAGCCTTTCTCGGATCTGCCTATAGGTCTTGAAAAACCCTTGGTGACCAGCAACTGGAATGTCATGAAAATTCAAGAGAATCTTCTTCTTGAGCTTAGAATCGGCTACCAGAAAGATTCTACCCTTATACTAAATCAAACCCTCAACCACTTGGTACTTTTCATCATGGAAAGTACCTTCCAGAATGCTGGTTGCAAACTGATTTTTTGCATAATCAGCAAGCAACATGTCTCTCCAATCTGCAGTAAGCTCACACAATGAGCTGAGATGAGGCCTTCTGGATAAAGCATCGGCCACTACATTATTTTTTCCTTTGACGTATTCAATGTCAAAGTCGTAAGCTTGAAGCTTACTTACCCATTTCTGTTGCCTCTCATTTAAATCGCCACGGTGCGTCTTGAGGCTATTGTGGTGCATCTTAATACGGGCTTGTTCTACCAAGTCTTTGTGAACTTGGCTAATGCATGCATAATGGCCTGGCGTTTCTTTGTCATAAATTGGTATGACCTTTCCACCTTAATTTCGCAGCCAGGCACAATAGGGTGTTTGTCTTGCATCAGGACAGCACCAACTCCTTCACCCGATGCCTCACACTGCAGCTCGAATGGCTTAGAGAAATCAGGGATAGCCAAAACTGGGCACGAGCTCATGATCTTCTTAAATTTGTCAAAAACAACTTGAGCCTTTTCTGACCAAACAAAGGCTCCCTTTTTGGTGAGATCAGTAAGGGGAGCCGCATTTTGAGAATACCCCTTAACAAACCTCCGATAGAAACCACAAAGGCCCAAAAAACCTTTCAACTGCGTCAAACTTTCAGGTGGTGGCCAATCAACCACTGCTTTGATCTTCTCCGGATCCACCTTTACTCCCTCAGCACTGATTATGTGGCCAAGGTACAGTAACTCCACCATTCCAAATTCACATTTGGAGGCTTTATGGAGACTCACCGGACTGGTAATACTAAGCACTTCCCCTCCAGAGATTAGCGGGGATGAATCTACCCAAGTCTTCGACAATCGAATATCATCAAAAATCGTGCAAACCGTCTTAGAGTGATTACGAAACACGGTTCATGCAAGACTGAAAGGTGGCCGGTGCATTAGTCAAACCAAAAGGAATGACTAAGAATTCAAAGTGTCCATAGTGACATCTGAAAGCTGTCTTTTCCACATCTAATCCCCTCATTCGTATCTGATGGTAACCCGATCTTAGATCAATCTTTATGAAAAAAACTTAGCCCCATGTAGCTCTCGGCAGAGCTCATCTGTCCAGGAATAGGGTATCATCTATTCCTTGATAGTGCTTTGGTTCCATGCGATATCCATATCGCATGGTACCATCCTTCTTCTTTACCAAGAACCACTGCGAGGAAACAAAGGGGCACCTTGCTTGGTCATTAATGAAACCCATCTCCCAAGGTTCGGATATTCTTCGATCTCATCCTTTTGCCTCTTTGGATACCGGTATGGAGTTGTGATCACCGGTTTAGCTCCTTCCTTGAGCTCTATGATGTGTTCTGAACCTTGATCAGGAGGAGGTCCAGGAGGTAAATCGGCAAACACTTTACTCTTTTTGGTGAGTAAAGATTGGATATCAGGAGGATGCTCTATTTTAGATTCAGCTAGACTCGCTGGAAGAATCATGCACTCAGCAGCCCATTCCACTTGATCATGACGTATCAACTTCGCCATCCTCTTGAATGATACAATCTGAGGGCCACCATTTGACATTCCTCTCAACACCACCTTCTTCCCATCGGATTGAAACTTCAACTCCATAGTTTGCAGATTTAGAGAGATCTCTCCAAGAGATCGCAGCCATTGAATGCCAAGGACAGCATCCGTATCTCCAATACTGACCACATAGAAGTCATCCTTAACTTCGTAATTGCCCAATTGCATTGACATGTTCGGAATCCTCTTGGTGCATGAGATGTGAAACCCATCTGCAACCATAACTCTGAACCCTTCAAAGTCTTCTGTTTGCAATCCTTTCTTTGCCACCACTACTTCGTCTATGAAGTTATGTGTTGCACCAGTGTCAATCAAAGCAACAATACGTTGCCCTTTGATCATTCCCCGAACTTTAAAGGACTCATTCTTTTGGAAGCTCGAAAGCTGAGCCAATGTACCACCACTTTCTTTTTCACCTTCAGACTCTTCTGGAGTATTTTCTTCATCGCTGTCCTCAAAGTCAGCTTGCTGATCAGAAAAATCAGAATTGCTTTCATCAGTTGTGTAGAACTCAATTTGATGAATTTTAGCCCCCTTTGGGCACACATGATCTTGTGACCATTTTTCCCAACAACGGAAACATAAACCTTTCCTACGGAGTTCATTGATAGTCTCTGGATCCAATCTTGAGCCAGGGGGTTTCTGAGGTTTAAACTCCTTATGGTGAGGCTTCTGATGAAACTTTTTCCCTCTATCCCCTTTGTGAAAAGCTGGTTTAGAATGGAACTTTGCTTTGGGAGCAGCCCACTCCATGTTTCTAGCTTTTTTCATTGCTTCTTGTAGGGATGGTGGATCAAAAGCTTTGATCCAACCCTTGATTGGCTCCATCAATCCTTCAGTGAATAGGATTACTAACCTTCTCTCTGTGATTCCAGTGACCATAACTGAAAGTCTTTGAAACTCAGCTATGTAGGCATCCACGGTGCCATATTGTCTCAACTGTGCCAACTCCCTAAAATGCACTTCTGGGTCCTTCTCGAACCTCTCAATGAATCTATTGGTGAACTCAATGCGTGGCTGTTGTGGAGCCCATGACCTAGGTGATTGAGCCATGGTACCACCATTCATCATACTTTGTCTGGGTGTGTGGCCGTCTAATGGCTTTCCTCCTTGACCATTGGCCTAAGTGCCAAATAGTTGTCTAGTTTTTGTAACCAGGCTCGAGTAGAATTATTATCGCTTCCATCAAAATGGGCAAGCGTAACCTTGTTGAGAGCTTGATTCCAATCTCCTTGTGCTGGGGTTCTTCTTTGATCATAGTTTCTCCCTTGGCCTCTATCCTTCCTTCTATGCTCCATGTAATCATTGAAGGACATGTCAAGTTTTACTTCATCAGGAAGGGTGTCATACTCTGTTCGGCCTATCCTCACCCTCTCCAAGGATGAAACATTTTCTTCAGGATCAGGCTGTGGGATTGCTGGTGTCAAAAACGTGGGTTTGAATGGTCTAGCAGAAATGTAAGTGTTGCTCACTGCAGGTTGGGCAACATGTCCATTGTGCGGGTTGGAAGCACTGTGCTCCCCGGTATGCCCTGTGTTGTGTTGTGGAATATTGGGACCCAATCTCCCCAACAGGAGAGAAAACATATCCATCATGGCATCCATCTTCTTATCGAGTCCTTGACCCAAATTGGCTGAATTGTCTATACCCTTCCCATTGTCACCTCTGTTGCCAGAACTTCTTTCATTATCCCCCATTTCTGTTTCTTGTGAAGGCTCCCAATTAGCCCTCAAAACCTCGGAAGCTGTGTGACCTTCTGGGGCTTGATGCAACTGTGTCTGAACTGTACCTTTCTTGTATACTCTTGCCAAATACCTCTGTTCTCTGTCACTCATAGAAGGCTGATTTCACAGGATGGCCGGGATGGTATCGATACCCAGCGGAAATATTCGAGCCAAATTTGCACTACGATTTTTACAATTAATAAATTACGGCCGGTGCACCCGTTAAGGTTAGATGAAAACCAAAGCGTCGGAAACAACTCTAGCGAATGGCTTTGGCCCGAGGGTGAGCATTGGTGGAGGGTCTTCTACTCTGCTTGCGAAAGAACTCAGCGTCAGAGTATGTGCCAATCAATGCGGGTGAGGCGTTATGGCGAATTGATTATAAGATCACTGCTTGAAAGAAAATCTTGAATACAAAATCCTCACGCTAGAAGAAATTGCGGCGAAGCCCTCAGCACGAATGTCTTTCTAGCCAGATGGGATAATGCGCTGACCATAAATGGGAATCTATCTATTAACTTCAATGAAAGTGAACAATACAATTGAGCAACAAACAGAGAATGACGCAGTACCTCTTTGATGCGATTTCAATATAAGATCATATACTTTGTCAGATGTTGGAATCGGATATATGGTCATGCAATGCATTACAATCTCTTCTTAAATTTGATTCAATAAATAAGAATCATTACAACTTTTACAAATGACAATCTGTTTTTTCTGTTTCCACAAATCTGTATATTGCTGGTTAAAAACAGCAGCCTGTGAATAGATACAAATACTTGTAGCTCCCTCACAACTCACTCAAAAGGCCCAAACCAAGATGCAATAGACCAATATGATGAATGCGCCCAATTTAGAACCTTAACCCCGACTCCCAACGCAATGAAATAACAATGCACAAATCCCAAGAACTCTAAAAGGTACGGCCTTAAGGAAAAAGGCGATTTTCTTTTTAAAAATAATGCAAGCTCTATAAAATATGAAAACTGGAGAATATGATGGCTTCCGACAAACAAAAGGAATGAGCTAATACCCAGAAAGACTAATTTTGTATTTTCCAATATATGAGTGAAACATGCAATCTGCTGTGTATAAAAAATGCAATAAGCTGAAACACTAAAATACTCAAAACAGATTTTCCAATGCAAAACTGAACACAATGAAATAGCTAAGATGCACTCACAAGTAGACTAATAATCATCACTAGTCGTTGTCTTTCAAACGAGAAGAGATGCCCAAACTAGGAGGTCTTCATCCCTCGAACAATCCAGAATCAATCCGGCAGCATAACAGTGTAATTTCCAAGATGCTCCAAATCATTCACCAAGACTCCTCTTTATAACTTTCAATTGACTTTGCACAACCCTAAAATCAGCTTTTAGGTCAAACTCATCCTCTTCAAGTTTTGGCGTACTTTCTCCTTCAATACTTTAATAAATGATATTTTAATTAAAACACCATTCTTTGATAAATGCGCCCATCATACCCTGCTTTGACTTTGCAATAATTATAATATTCTTTTTAAAGAGGGCGCCACCCTTAATGACCACCTTTTAACACAACGTTAAGTCATTAATTCTAGTGCCAAGGTCAACGTTGAAATATAATAATTAAAACGTGACTTTAATTGGAAAGACTTAACTTATTTCTCCGAGAATGCCTTGAAGCCAAAACTGATGAAGTCAACTGATCATATCTGAAACCGGAAGTCAACCAACCTGTGCTCATCTGGAAACTGCCAAAAATAGAATTTACTAAAAATAGTAAATTCCCAAAAAATACTCTGAATGCTGAGACGAGCATATCACTGCGAAGCCCTCTGAAAACCCAGAAGGAATCCGCCATTAAAGAATTTCATCTCAGAGCAATGACCTCCTCAAAATTAGGAAATTTTGAACAACCGACAGCCTCAGGGTTCCCAAAGGCCAGCAGTCCTTTGGCTTGTCAAGCTTAGAAGGGACATTACACCTCTTCCACTTATTCAGTGGGAAATACAAAGCATGAAGTGAAAGATATTAAGAATTGCTGACAGTACTACTGTTCAGCTTACAAGTAATAAGAAGTGCCTGCAACAACATGGATTAGATGCATCTTCAACTGCTGCAAAGGTAAATGGGACCTCCATAGGACTTAGTATGATTTCCTAACATCAGCTCTTCACCTAATTGCACTTTTATCAAATCTGTTATAACAGACCAGCAGCTTGAAAATCAGACCAGCACTCTAATACCTCATTAAAATGCCCATATCTCACTCAATACCCACCCGAATGAAGTGAAATTAAATGCAAAATACCCTAAGAAGAATGGCGACCAAGATGGGATACCACAAACCCAGCAAATAACCCTTGATTATTTCTTGCACAAATCCCAAGGAAGTACAGATGGTACGGCCCAGCAAGAGGGGCGATTTCACTATATAAAATCCAGTTCTTTCTTAAAAAATCTACAACTTAGCAGAGAGGGTCGCCCTTCTTAGACAAGATGAAATATGCAGTACCTAGAATGATATTTTTT
>VDFB02200027.1:0-19528 GCA_007258455.2 Sequoia sempervirens
ATTACTAGTTTATATTGCAAGAATTTTATCTTTTAATTTTTTTAATTCAATATTTAAAATGAGTGCAACTAATAACAGTGTGAAACAAATTTTTAATAATTTTTTCTTTAATGTACAAGTAGTTGTTTTAATTTTCCTAAAAAAGTAAGGGTTTTTTCTAGGCACATATTTGTAATTAAACTTCTTAACTATTTTAAAATAATAATATTTGAAAACCACTCCCAAAGAATTTTAATTTTGAATAAACTATGTAAATTAAGGATATTAAAAGTCTCTTTCTTCTAGTATAGTTCCGTCAAAGGTTTTCAAAAAGAATTTTTGTTCATGATATACATAGAGGTTTTCTTGAAGTTTCCTTCACTAATTCACATATGCGTTTCAAAATAGATTGGTAGAGGGAATCTTAAATTTTTAGAGAATATTTAGACTAGAAATGATTGTTTTACTTCCATGAAAATAAATAAATTGATTATAGTACTTTGAGTTGAAAATGATTAAATAATAACAATTGTAAGAAAATTATTAACTAAACACACACATAGTTGATGAAAACACACATAAATATATAATTCTAAATATACTCTAAGCTAAAATCAAACTACACTAGTCAAATATAACAATATAAATTTATTAAACAAAATAATCTAAACTACTAAGCAAAGAAACTAGAAATCTACAACTAGAGCTTACTGTTGTAGACATGCAGCAATTTGGATGCCAAGTCCTCAATGCCAATTTTTTATTTCTTCCAATGAGAAATTGAATTTCACATGCATCCATGACAAAAAAAGAAAAATCTAAGTTTATGGACATTAGGAAATATGAATGATTGAGTCTTATTATGGTTACAGGGAAAAATTGGTAGTCTACTTTTTGGAGATACTTTCATCCTTTTGGATAAGATTTTTGATTTTTTTTGGGTTGGGAATAAGGAACATTAAAATTATATCTAAATTGAGAAAAACTAAGAAAGGAATGAAATAAAAACTTATGCATTTAATCAAAAGTGACGTAGATGGTGATTTAGAACCATTTTCAAAAAGGTAAGAAAAAAATATTTTTAAGAAAAAAAAGGTATGGGAAAATATTAAAAGAAAAATAAGAATTACTAGAGATAGTTGGAGGAGTTTAGGAGGTTTAATAAGTAGGATTTTTGTAAGAGATACAAAATAATTGTTATATTTTAATTTTGACATGTCTTGTTGGATTGCGAGGAGTTGTTTCATCATGAAATCTGCCTTATTGAATCTCATATTTTGGGCACTTACATATTCCCCCCCTTTAGCTAACCATGTTGCATTAATTGAAGAGTATAATTTTTGAAATGACACAAGGGTTTTATGTCATTAACACATTCTTACTTGTAATGCCCTAAATTTGGTCTAAATGACAAAAACAAAACTATTTTTTTAAGCACTTTTTGAAATGTGCAAATAACTATTCTACCATGTTTAACATGGTACAACATTATATGCATCAAAAGGCATTATTTTTAGAATTTCTTCGTGTTTATCCAAAGGTAGAGAGAGGAAAGGTAACTCAAAAAGATGTGCAGAGTGCATCACACACACCCTAAATTGATTGAAATCGATCCATAACAACCTAGATTTCATGGAACACAAACAATTACTCACCCCTATGGTGATTCCACAAACCAACTTATGCTTAAGGAATAATTAGCACTCGAGATATTTCTACAATTACACTGCTTAATTGTAAAACACTTTAGAATAGCCAATTTGAATAAAATGTTGTAACTTCTGATTTAATAAAACTACCATTATGACACCTTGCAGGGGTTGAATCTCTTGCAAATGACATCAATTGAGTCGTTAAGAATCGTGGTGAGGTTAGCATATATTTGTTCAATTTTTAACACGTTATCTACTGATACCATTGGCATTAGATGAAAAAATGGTGTCGATGCATCACTTAGTGCTAAACGAGATTAGTTACAATTTTCAAATAATTGTTATTAGAACCACTTATTAAAATATGGCGTCTAATTGAAACACTGCTATGGGTATTAATAATTCTTCATGTTGATACTATTATTATGACTATTAGCAAAAAAAATTCTTATAAGATTCATGTTAACGACCTTTCATATTAATAATGCATATGATAGAAATATTGTTATTAATTATTATTTTTATATTATTAAAATAATTTAGATTATTAATACCAATATTATTATCAACTTTAATGTTACTCTTAATATCATTATTACTAATGTAGTCTATTATCATTAATAGTAACATTAATGATAATATTTTATTAACATTGTACTTACTAATATTACTATTAATATTTCACCAACATTGTACAATTAATATAATATTAAAATTCTCCTAAGCATCTAGTATTATAATTTTATCACTCTGTAAATAAGTTACCAAAATACAATTGTCCAAATTAGTTCTTACATTATTAAAATTCTCCTAGGCATCTAGTATTATAATTTTACCACTATTTAAATAAGTTTTTAGAATACAATTTCCCAATCTACACATGCATCATAATACAATTACATTTGACCATCACACATTCTTAGTTAGTTATCATGATTGTTTGATACACTAGAGGGTGATCTCAAAAAATTGGTTTACAATTATTGGACATATCAACTCTCAAAACAATAACTTTGATTCATACACTTGATTTAAAACCAAGTCCTCCGATGAGAGCAACCTAAATGGTGCCCTCAAAACTATTGGATTAAATAGGAATTCACTTGATAATTAATTAAATCAATACTTAATTATTAAGTCCCTTATTAATTTAGTTCACTTAAGCTAAACTACCCTTGATATTTACTAGGTATGCACATTGATGAGTCAAGGTCTAGTAGGTTACTCCATATCAAGGATTCTTAGCAAAACATTGGATCTTAGGTGACCGAAATAATTGGTCATGAGCATTAACCTCCACCATTGGGTGGTGGGCCTTACATTACCTATAGTGCTACATGATATTTGTCCCACACTTTAACTTGCAAAATATAAAGGATAAGATAAAGTGCGACATATAGAAACATTAAGAGATTTTTGAATGACTAGATGAATAATAAGGCTTTACCTATTTTGCAAGGTTTAAGACATCACTTGATGTTAAAAAATTAGGATTTTTATATAATATTTAAATAATAATTATTTAATTACAATAAATTTGAAACATAAAAGTAAATCAACAACAATGGAGATAGGAGAAATCTCATATTATGTAGTAAGAGTACCTAATTTATGTTATGAAAATATCAAATTTTGGAATGTGGAGAATCACATGCACAAGCATTTTGAAAACATACATCACAAAACTTTGGAAATAGACTTCTTGGATTGTTTTGATAGTAGGGTCATCCTCATGCACCTTGAAATCTTCAATACTAATAGCGACTAATGACTGCTCAGTTAATGAAGTTTGAGACCTTCAAAAGAAAATAGTAACATCTATGAACATAACCAATATAAAGCTGTGAAAATAAATGTAGAAAATTACAAACTCTTGCTTAGAAAAAAACACACAAAATTTTGAAATAAACCTTATCAAAACTCTTTATTTTTATTCACCATGAATTCAACAATCCATAACCTTTTAGAAACTTTAATATTTTAAAACTATTGTGTCCCAGATCATTCTTTTGAATTAGAAATAAGCAACTAACACATTTCTCACTAACCTATAATAATTCACAGAGATCACGAAACCCAGGTCGGAAAAACATTCAATAATTCTACAGAATCTCAATGGGTTAGAAAAATTCTAAAGTATCTAAAAGCGTGTTTATAATTACTTAATAAAATGTAGGGGTTGCTATTATCCAAATTCTAGTAATTGGATTGCCCAATATCGAATGGGATGGCTTAACCGTACACTCTAAGCATTGACCACTTACGTTAGGCTGGGTACTCTTAACTTCATTCATCAATCTGCTTACCTCTCCTGTAGCGTTTCCAGATTTTTCATTTTGAAGGATTTCATTCTGACAGAAGCTAATCTCCCTTAAAAAAGGCATGTCTAAGATACCATAACATATAATACCATCCCTCATTCGATGACGGCAGATTAAACGGGATAAGTAGATGGACAGACGTTTCACTTCAAAAGTTTTTTTCAAAAAAGCAGGAATTTTAAAATGATGGACATATCCAAAGAATAGCCGCATCCATCCCTAAACGCCTCTTTTTGCTGTGCAGGAAAAACCAGCAGGTGGAGGAGAGAGTGTCTTGCTGTGCAGGAAACACCAGCAGGTGGTGGATGAGGGCGTTGAAGAGGATTACGGTGGCCAACCAGGATCTTCCATGAGGAGAGAAGCAAAGCTGGGTATTCGCCAGCTCTCAGCAGAGATCCTGTCTAGCTCTTAATGGTGACAACCATGAGAGAGGTTGCAGCCATCTGTATATTCTGCCTATTTCTTTCAATGAGATTTCTTAATCAATTTTTTTATTTTTTATTTTTTTTATTGTTTACAAAAGAATTTTTTTTTATTATTATTGCAAATCAAATGCAAACATTTCTTCTCTTTCAAAAATTCATGTTGAGCCGTGCTATCAAATGGGTTCTCTCCTTGCCAGCCTTCCTAGTAAATATCTTATTTTATTTCTATAAAACATTCTTGGAATGCATTGAGATCTAAGTTAATGTTGGAGCAACATCTGGGATTAATCGCTTACCAGTGATTTATCTAAAAAATTAGGGTTGTTCATAGTTTATTCTTATTAATTTTAATTTGTTGGTTTTTCAGGAGAGGTTTGTCACATTTCTATGCTGGAAAGTCTGTGACTTTCTCATGTCTAGCAGCTGTAAAGTGTGTGGAGCAGCTAGCTAAATGTGAGTGTGGTTTCTTTACAGTGATTTTAAGTTTCATGCCTATGTCACAATAACCAGGCATTCCACAGGTAAACCACATATTTTTGGGGTGCTTGAAACAATTTTATCGCTTCCACTTTCATAGACTCCCAAGTTCCGCTCGTAATGCACTTTGCAAATGTTGTTCTGTTTACCCTCACGCAGATGGGAAGTGTGTGGAGCAGCTAACCAAGCCTGTGAAAAATTGTGCCATGAGGGAAAGCTTAAGCTTTGCTACAATTGTGGAATGAGACTTAAAAGTCATTCATTTGACCAATTAATATCGTCGGCTTTGGTGAGCTTAAAGAGATTGTAGAGGGCTTCTGAAATGATGTTGGGTAGGAAGGCAAATCAGTTCTTCGTGGCTTCCAAACCATTGGTTTAGTCTCAAGGTTTTTTTGCCAACATAGAAGGTAGGGTTTTGTTGTGTAAAATATATAATGTGGGTTATTTTTAAATGTTTAAAGTAGTTGTGTTGCATTCTCCCAATTTTGTATTAGATCATGGAGGAAACCCAAAGCATATGGCACCTATTTCATTGATTGTGAAGGATATCAAACTCATATTCTAACAACAATCTTGCGAGTTGAATCTTATCCCCAATTTTTGTTCTTATATTTTGAAAGGTTTTATACAAAGTTAATTGTTCTTATATTGCAAGCAGCTAAAACATATAGTAACAATAATAATTTTGGAAGGTTGCATGTTAAAGTTCAAATGATATGAGGGATAATAATAATTTTTTAAAGTTGTAATTGAAGAATAATTTAATAATAACACGACTGGATCATAAACAATAGTGGATGGGGTGTCATTTAAAAAAAAATGGAAGCAATTGTCATAGTTGATTTTTTTAACAATTTAAAGTATTGTTAAAAAATAAAGGATACTTGTAAAAGTGAGTTTTTTTTTAACAGCAAACAAAAAATTATTGTTAGAGATTTTACCTCTAAAACAAAGTATAAAGAGCCTCTTAAAAAAGTAACTGTTGCTTTTATTTTTGAGAGTAATCAAATGCAACATGCTTTTTCACTCTTCAATTTATTTTGTCTTCCTAGTCAATATGCCATCTTAATTTATTTAATTTGAAAGTTTAATATACATGTTTAATATTTAATTAAATATTTTTTATATCCTTTTATTCCTAATCATATAGACTTTTTTTTATCTTAATCTTTTTTTATATAGATGTCATTATTGAAATTCTCTTTCTTATAAAGAAACATTCATGTAGTTCAGACTATCTTCATTACTAAATTTTATGAATTTTAAGCAATTTCTAATCCAACTTATGATTATTATTGATTGAATTGAAGATAAAACTTTTGAATTGAGAATTTAGGATTGTTTACTAATAACAAGCTTAACTCATCATATTAGATCATATTGAACACACTCACAAATCATCATTCAATTATTATTAGAGCAATCAGGAGTAGTTAAGAAGCATCTTTATATTAGGTATATTTATACATTCAATCCCATCCATTTCATCTTTCAATTATCTTGTCATCACTCACTATGAAGATAAAATAAAGGATTTGACCAAGGTGAAAGGGAGGAATCAACATACTTCCACACCCTAACATAATAGATCCCTAAAATGTGCTCATAAATATCAAGATTAACATTCAATCTAGGCTCAAAATTAGAAGTGAAACTCAACATGAAAGAATGGAAGACATAATTGTAAGAATGACAAGATCATAGTTTTCTATAAATAAATTCACTATAGTAATTATGTCTAGTTGATTTGTAAAGTTTAATGAAACAACACTTTGATAAGATGTGAAGATTTGATGTAGGCGCATTCATGTCCATGGACAATTTTACATCATAAGAAATAGTTACAAGGCTTAATTTTTACTTTTTCTTCAGTTTTGTTGTGTTTAAAGATATGAGATTTCCACAGTCCATATTGAATGTATTAATTTTGCCTCTAGATTTGATTGTGTAAGTTTTTTCATCAAGGAAATAATGTTTCAAATCACACTTTGTGATCCATCATCAGGATAAAGAGTTGAAGGAGATGCAAAAATGATGAGTTGTAGACCCAGATTGGTTTAAGAAGGGAGGCAGGAAAGGCACACAATGTGAGAAGACACAAAAAAGGATAAATCAAGAGATAATAGTTGACAAGGAAGAAAAAAAGCAAATAAGATATTAAATAAAGTAAATAAATAGCCAAAAGAATTAAGAGATAACAAGCAAAGCAGATAATTAAGATAAGAGACTAGATTTACATAAAAAAGATAGGATATAATAAATATTTGAATGAATAAGTAAATCTTCATACAAATATATATAATGTAAAATGAATAATAAGAAGCCAAATTTAAAATTTTGAGACAAGAGTACAAAATAAACTTCTAGAAATAAATTTTAAAAAACGATACAAAATATTTAAGATTTAACAAAGAAAGCAAGAAATAAATTTTTAAGCATTCAAGAGAGACAACATATAATAAAAAATTAAAAACCTTTTTATAACAAAGCAAGGGAAGTTAGAGAGAAGAATAATTAATAAACTACTAGATGCAAGTTTTAAAACCAAGACATAAATACAAGAGAATAAATAGACAAGAATAAGAATGAATATATATATATAACCAACCAAAAAATAATATTCGAAGAGGCTAACAAAGTAAACATTAAAAGAAAAGAAAATAATAAAATAAGACAAAGCATAGAGAAAAATAGAAAAAAAAAATTATTAGTGAAACCAAAGAGTAATGTAATAATAAGAACATTTAATTATAATTTTTAATAAGATTTTAACATGTTTATTTGTAAATGCACACACACATATATATATGGAAAAGAGAATATAGATTTTAACATGTTTGTTTGTTACTTGGTAACTTCATGTTAACTTGCTTTCTCAAGAGTTCTATAGGAATAATGAAACTTTATTATATTTTTCAATATACTTGTAGCTATGCTAATAGATACCTATAGGTTACTTCAAGCTTGATTTTATTTCTTATAGGTTCTAGTTTCATGTGTTCATATGTTGCTACAAAAAGGTTATAAGGACTAGTATTGTTTTGATAAAAGAGGGGATGTGAGGTTTTCTGGGGACACAGAAACCACAAGTAACATTACAAAATAAGACCAAAACAAAGGTCCAAAGACAAAAAAGGGTTACCCGATGAATAAAATCAGCTAAAACAAAACGACCACAAAAGTTGCAAAAACATTAAATGGCCCGTATAACCCGGACAAAGGCTGGAGCCCGATGCAGCTAATCCATGAATTTGGATGCTGCGTCCGCGAAAGCCTCTTCTAGGTCCACCGCTATCACGAACCCCCTCCCATAAAGATCGAGTCATATTTGGGGTGGTCGGGGCTTTCTTTAGTGCTTGATGCGGTTCATTTAGAGATCTGCTTCATCCCTAATCTTTCTCACATTCAAGGTCAACAATCGAGCTCTCTTATGGGTTTTATCTAGTCTTCCGGACATGGCTTTGATGATAAAGAGTTATGTAAAACGAATTCTGAGTTTTGATTAGCGAATTTTTTTTTTCATAGTTCCTTTAATTTTTTCAATATCATTTTTTCAACAATATTTGTCGCTTTGTGTGTTATCATACATTGGTATTCTTCTGCTTTGGTATTTGAATCAGCCCACAACTTTGGCTTCAATTTCTCCCAACTTACTATGGAGAGGCCAGGTTTTTATTTTCAACTCACTGATTTCATGGAATAACCATTTGGCAGAATTAAACTAGTCCACAAAACAACTCTTGGCAGTTCCAACAAAGTCAAAAGGGGGGTCACTTTCAGAATTGACCCCAAAAATCACCGACTCCGCACCTCTAGGAGGGCTATAGTTCTCCTGTTGAAAATTTTGAGGGATGTGGGGATCCTCAAGACTAACCCCGACCGCTTTAGCAGAAACAATAGGGGAGTCATTAGGGTAGGAGACTAACTTATTAACCGAAGAGCTAGAGCTTGCCACTTTAGCGTTAGGGTTAGTGCGGCTAGAGGCAGGAATAGAGTAGGCACTAGAAGGCTGGGGGGAATGGCCAAAGGCAGAAGGGGGGGCAGAGGAGGCGAAGAGCTCTTGACACGGCAAGGGGAAACTTTAGTATCATATATGCTAGGCTCAGTATCGTCCTCATCAAGCTCCAAAGGGGCTATAGGGTTTGGAAGGGAAAGCATATTCTAAAAGTGCTCATAAATGAGCCTGAAAAGACCCATGTGAAGAATCAGATATCTTTTAGGGCTTCTACTATGGTCAAAAAAGCTATTTCTCAGGGAACAGAGCAAGAAGAAAGGGATAGAAACACACACCTTATGTCGGAAGTGATTGAGCAGCACGAAGTGGTATCTATAAACCCTACTGAAGTGGCCATCAAGAGTGATGTACTCCATGATAACCCTTAGCACTTTTCTCCATAAAGCTTTTATAGTGTCTACTTCATAGTAACTGTTCGTCATCTTGACAAGTTTTTTCTTTTCCGTTTTAGACTTAGGGAACCTCATCACAACTTCGTCAGAGAATTTCCTGTCTCTAAAAAAATTATGCTCTTCCATCGGAATGCCAGTCACCTCCGCTATCAAAGCTTCATCAATCTAAACTTTCCTCCCAAAGAGGAGAACCTCCCCATTATTCCAATTTTTCTCAAAAAAATATGTAATATCCTCCTTAGGGCCATGGAGTTTCTCGATGAATGGAAGTAAGACACCCCTTCTTATTTTACTCCACGCTTTAGTGTTCTTGGTATGTGACTTGAAGCTGGTAGGTTCAACCATCTTCTGTTCCTCGCCCATTTTTGAGATCTTAGTTTGAGTACTGTTGCAGACAGAAAACCTGTTCTAGATAGTTCCTTTGCTTCACAGGACCCACAAAGTGTGCCAAAGTAAATAATTTATCTGTCAGATCCTCTTGGTCCCATTATATCTTCTAATTTTGTTATTCATGATTTGTACCTTCCTCATTATTACAAGACACTGCCTCTTTTCCATTCACCGCGTCGAGCTCCAATAAAGCTTGAACATCAAAGTGGAGGTCAATCTTTTTGTGCCACGTGAGAATTTTGTCACTCTTAACTCCCTCATTGGCAAAAAAATCCGCCACCGCGTTTGCCTCATGGTAAGCATGAGTTATTTTTATTCTATCGAACTTACTAAGTAAAACCTTAGCATCTTCTATCCAATTTTTTATCGACCATGTTGGTTGGGACCTACCACAAAGGCTATCAATTATATTTTTTGAGTCACCTTCAAGCCAAAGATTTTTGCATTTAATTCCATATGAGTTGATTATGTAATGCATGCCTTCCACCCGTGATAAGTTTGGACCCCGAGGAGGAGTGGCAACTCGATAAAGTTACACAGCCAGTCCTTAGGACCCCACCACCCGACCTTCTCCGAGTTTCCTTTGGCCGTACCATCGAAGTTGGCTGGCCCAACCTTCCATATGCAGTCACACCTCCGCTATCAAGGCTTCATCAATCTGAACTTTCCTCCCAAAGAGGAGAACCTCCCCATTATTCCAATTCTTCTCAAAGAAATTTGTAATCTCCTCCTTAGGGCCATGGAGTTTCTCAATGAATGGAAGTAAGCCACCCCTTCTTATTTTACTCCACGCTTTGGTGTTCTTGGTGTGTGACTCGAAGCTGGTAGGTTCAACCCTCTTCCGTTCCCCACCCATATTTGAGATCTTAGTTTGAATACTGTTGCAGACAGAAAACCTATTCCAGATAGTTCCTTTGCTTCGCAAGACCCACAAAGCGTGCCAAAGTAAATAATTTATCTGTCGGATCCTCTCGGCCCCATTATATCTTCTAATTTTGTTATTCATGACTCATACCTTCCTCATTATTACAAGACGCTGCCTCTTTTCCATTCACCGTGTCGAGCTCCAATAAAGCTTGAACATCGAAGTGGAGGTCAGTCTTTTTGTGCCACGTGAGGATTTTGTCACTCTTAACTCCCTCATTGGCAAAAAAATCCGCAACCGCGTTCGCCTCACGGTAAGCATGAGTTATTTTTATTCTATCAAACTTACTAAGTAAAACCTTAGCATCTTCTATCCAATTTTTAATCGACCCTGCAGGCTAGGACCTACCACAAAGACTATCAATTATATTTTTCAAGTCACCTTCAAGCCAAATATTTTTGCATTTAATTCCCACAGCCAAGTTGATTATGTAATAAGCCCCCGCCGCTTCTGCCACGTGATTGGTTTGGACCCCAGAGGAGTGGCAACAGCTCCCATAAAGTTACCTGCTGAATCCCTTAGGACCCCACCACACCCAACCTTCCCCGGGTTTCCTTTGGCTGCGCCATCAAAGTTGGCTTTGGCCCAGCCTTCCATAGGAAAACTCCAACAAACTCCATCCCTAGATTTTTTGTTAGCATTAGGAGCATTGGTAATAGCCCATTTAATTCCTCCCAAACCAAAGAGGAGAAAGGACAGTGGATGAAGAGGTGGTTAACCGATTCAGCATTGCTTTTATAGAGGTAGCATCTATTAGGAAGTAGAACACCTCTTTTGCTAAGATTATCCACAGTTAGAATTTTATTTTGCAGCAAAGACCAAAAAAAGATGTTAACCTTAGGTAAGAGATGCTTAGTCCAGGCTTGCGACCACAAAGGGGGAGGGTTAAGAGCATGTGAAATCTGGGCAAAGGTAGAAGAGACAGAAAAGCACTCAGAAGGCTCATACTTCCAGATAAGACTATCCTCCTGATTTAAGCAAAGTCTGACAGCATTCAAGGAGGAGAAAACAGAGACTAAAATAGGGTTTATCAAGGGGAGATTGATCCACTTACCATCCTGCTAGTAGTCTTTAACAAAAAGGCCAAAAGTATCTTTGCAAAACTCAGCCCATCTACTGAGATTCCCATCCTGAGACAGAGGTTCATTACACAACCAATAGTCATCCTAAAATCTAATTTGGTTACCATTGCGAACCTACCATTTCAATCCCAGTTTCACCACCTTTATCCCATCAATCATATAGTTCCAGCAACTTGATCCTTTTGGGAGGTTGGGATTCTCAATAAGATCTTTGAGGGAATTGTTATTCTACAAATACTTGCTTTTAATTATTTCACTCCATTCCCTAGAGGAGAAGAAAATTCTCCATATTTGTTTAGCTAGGAGCGACTTGTTCAACAGTCTAATTTTTCTTAGCCCAAGGCCTCCATCCTTTTTAGATCTGCAAACCAAATCCCATCCAACAAGAGGAATTCTTTTTCTTTCTTCGACTCCTGACCAAAGGAATCTCTTTTGAATCTTCTCAATGGTTTCAGCATATTTGGATGGGATTTTAAAAAGTCTGAGAGAATAGATAGGGAGGTTCTGCAGAGAAGCTTTAAGAAGCTGGAGTTTTCTGGCTTGGCTTAGGCGAGCTCCTTTCCAGCCAGAGAGTTTTTTCCCAAACCTATCAACCAGAGAGATCCAAAAATTATCAGGAGGTTTTAAACATAGAGGCAATCCTAGATAAGTAGCAAGGAGGGACTCTATCTTGCAACCATGAATTCCAGCTATCTTTCTCTGTCTATGCAAAGGTGTGTTAAAGAAATACAGCGAGCTTTTTTGCTTATTTATCACCTGACCAGAAGCTCTACCATAGGTATCCAAAAGTTTCTTCATCTCTTTAGCTTTTGAAACAGTAGATCTTCCCATCAGCAAAGTGTCATCCACGAACTATTGATGAGAGCATATCAAATTGTTCGATGACGGTTTGAGCCCCATAATAGATCTTTGAGCAACCAATTTACTCATATTCCTACCAAAACTCTCAGCCATAATCGTGAAGAGGATAGGAGAAATGGGATCTCCCTGTCTTAACCCTCTAGAACTACAGAAAAAAGTGGAAGGGGATCCATTAATAAGAACCGCCACAGAAGCAGAAGTAATGAGTTGCTCAATAAGCTGCAAAACCCTTTCATTGAAACCAAAAGACTTTAAGATCTTAAACAGAAAGTTCCAGTCCACCCTGTCATAAGCCTTCGAAATGTCAAGCTTAAGAAGGAATCCTTCCGATTTAGAGACCGAGAGGGAGTGAACATTCTCATGAGCATGGACAATAGAGTCAATAATTTGTCTACCAGGCACAAAACCATTCTGTTGAGGAGCAATAATAGAGGGCAGAATGAGAAGCAGCCTAGAGGTAAGCACCTTCGAAATAATTTTATAGAAGGAATTACAGAGGCTGATAGGTCTGAAGCCTTCAAAATCCTCACTCTAGGTTTTTTGGGGATAAGAACCAAGAAAGTGGCGTTTAACTCCTTCAAAATATTTCTAGAGCGGAAGAACTCTTCCACCGCCTTCTCAACATCCTCCCCAACAATGTCCCAGAACCAATGGAAGAAAAGTAAAGGGAAGCCATCAGGACCAGGCGCTTTGCTTCCTTCAAAAGAGAAAATGACTTTTTTAATTTCCTCACTGGTGGGTATATCTGTCAACATTTCATTGTCTCTAGAGTTAACAATCCTAGGGATAGCCTCCAGTAACTGATTTTGATCCTCCAAGTTAATACCCTCTTTCACAGACAGAAGGTTCTTGAAGAATAGGACAGCTTCTCTTCTAATGTCATCTTCCTCCTCACAAGTTCTGCCATCAACCACAATCGCAGAGATTTTGTTAGCTGCCCTGTGTTTAGATGCTGAAAGATGAAAATATCTGGTGTTTTTGTCTCCAGCCTTTAGCCACAGAGCTCTGGATCTTTGTCTCCAAAATTCCTCTTCTCTAGCAATTATCTCGTTAAGTTTTGTGAGAATCTCGTTTTCCTTTTCCTTAGTTTCATTCAAGTAGCCTTCCTTCTGAATTTTGTTTTGGATTTCAGACAGCCTAAACTGAAGATCAGTTTTGATTTGAAAGATATTGCCAAAAGACTCTTTTTTCCACTTTCTGAGATTCATTTTAACTTCTCTTAGTTTTTTGGCAATTCTAAATAAGGCAGTACCCTTAATTTTAATATTCCACCATTTCCTTATTTCCTCTCGGAGGAGAGGATGGGAAAGCCACATCTTCTCAAAGCGAAAGGGAGTATTCCTCTTAATTTTTAAGGGGTCAGCCACAAAACTAATAGGAAAATGGTCAGATCCAATCCTAGGAGGGTTTTCAAAGAGCAGCAATAATTTAAGATCCAAATATCAGAAACAAGGGTTCTGTCAAGTCTCACCTGGATCAGATCAGACAGAACTCTTCGATTCGACCATGTGTAAGAGCTCCCTTGCAAGTCCAGGTCAATCAAGGCCTGATTGTTGATGAAATCCAAGAGATCTTCTTTGCTTTCTTCATTAATCTAAGAGCCACCAAACTTCTCACCCTGAAGGAGAGGTGAGTTAAAATCTCCCATGACAACCCAGGGGTCATTTTGAAAGATATTCCGGAAAGCAGCCAGCTCTTTCCAAAAAGCCTTCCGAGCTTTTTTGCAGTTAGGAGCATAAATATTAGACTAGATCCAACTGAAGTTGTCCCTAATATGAGTAAATCTAGTGGCAACATGATTAGGATGAGAAAAAGAGGATCACCTCTTATGACCTTACAGTTCCAAAAAGTCACAACCCCACCAGAAGCACCAGCAGAATCACTGCCCTGAATGGAACAGTGCTGGAACAAAGAAATCTTTTCCACCTTTTCACTTAACATTTTCACTTAATATATGAGGAGAATATAAGACTAGTATTGTTTCCTTCATAACCTATGTAGTATTGCTACATAAGGACTACATGTTCCAAAGGATAATGCCTTGGTAATGCATTTTATTTCTTGATGCTATGACAATAATCATGATGCACAAAAAAGGTTGTTAAATAGATATCAACACACTTATATATGGTGTCAAATAAATGAAATAGTTATTATTACTTTAGTTAACAATATTAATATAATAATATTTTTTAAAAATAACTAATTCTTGACTTCTAAATAAAAGGGTATTTTTATCATTTTTACTTATCTTTGTGTCACTAGGTCAATTATTTTAAGAGACTTTTATTACTTTTAAGTAATACATGTTAGGGTTAGGGTGTCATTTACCTTGCAACCCTATGCATAATTCATGTATCTTCAACACTCTTGGAAAGTGTGCTCGGATGTTAGAGTGAAATTACAAAGTATTTAATAATTTAGATTCTCTAGGAATCTGGGTATTAGTTTCAATATGCATTCATGAAGAAGGTGGAGCACAATGGTGGTAGTTATAGTCCACTTTTCAGTCACTAAAAACACTTTCTTAATTCTAGGTGCTAGGATGGAGGAGTGAGAATATTGTATGACAATGCTCTTATAAGTTGACCACTTCATTTTTGGGCACTATACTTTGGGTTGGGTACGTTGTGAACTGTAGGTTAAAAAACACATTGTGTTTGGAAACACAACACATTTTTAAACCTCCTATTTGTCACAAGAAATGTATTACTATATATCTGGGTATCCATTTCAAATAACATCATTTCACAATAGTGTGTTTGGGTATGAAAAATTGCAAGATTCAAAACACACTATGATTTGTAACTTGCACTTCGCATGATACTAGAAAAACATCCTTTTTTTGTAGCCTCTACTTTGGATAAGTATATCCAATTTACCTAATAACATGAACAATGTTGTTATTTTAATTGTACACCTAGATATACATCTAGTTTAAAAACACATGGGTTGGGTATGTTGTGAATTGCAAGTTAATAAAAATAGTGTTTTTTGAAACACAACACATTTTGAAACCTCATATTTCTCATAATGACTTCATAACTATACATATCTAGGTCTCCATTTCAAATAACAACTTCATTTCATGGCAATGTGTTTGGATTTGAAATAATCTAGGTTTCAAAACTAACCATGATTTGTAACCTACACTTCACATGGTACCCAAAGCACACCATGTTTTATAACCTCTACTATGGAAAAGTATATCCAATTTGCCCAATAACATGAACAATGTTGTTATTTGAATTTCAGACCTAGATATACAAAGTTTAAAAATGCATGGGTTGGGTATGTTGTGAATTTCAGGTTAATAAATACAATGTGTTTTGAAACATAACACATTTTGAAACCTCCTATTTCTCATAATGACTTCATAAGTATACATATATAGGTCTCCATTTCAAATAACAACTTCATTTCACGATAGTGTGTTTGGATATGAAATAATTCAAGTTTCAAAACATACCATGATTTGTAACCTACACTTCACATGGTACCCAAAGCACACCATGTTTTATAACCTCTACTATGGAAAAGTATATCCAATTTACCTAATAACATGAACAATGTTGTTGTTATTTGAATTTCATACCTAGATATACAAAGTTTAAAAACACATGGGTTGAGTATGTTGTGAAATGTAGGTTAATAAACACAATGTGTTTTGAAACATAACACATTTTGAAACCTCCTATTTCTCATAATGACTTCGTAACTATACATATCTAGGTCTCCATTTCAAATAACTTCATTTCATGATAGTGTGTTTGGATATGAAATAATCTAGGTTTCAAAACACACCATGATTTGTAACCTACACTTCACATGGTACCCAAAGCACATTGTGTTTTATAACCTCTACTATGGAAAAGTATATCTAATTTACCCAATAGTGTGAACAATATTGTTGTTGTTATTTGAATTGTAAACCTAGATATACACAATTTAAAAACACATGGGTTGGGTATGTTGTGAATTGCAAGTTAATAAACACAGTGTGTTTTGAAACACAACACATTTTGAAACCTCCTATTTCTCATAATAACTTCATAACTATACATATCTAGGTCTCCATTTCAAATAAAATTATTTAATGACAATGTGTTTGGATATGAAAAATTTTAGGTTTCAAAACACATCATGATTTGTAACCTACACTTAACATGGTACCCAAACCACACGTGTTTTGTAACCTCTAGTGGAAAATTATATCCTATTTACCCAATAACAAGAATAGTGGTGTTGTTGCTATTTGAAAATTAGACCTATATATACACAGTTTAAAAACACATGGGTTGGATACATTATGAATTTCAAGTTAATAAACACAATGTGTTTTGAAGCATACCACATTTTGAAACCTACTATTTCTCATAATAAATTCATAACTATACACATCTAGGTCTCCATTTCAAATAACAATATCATTTCATGATAGTGTGTTTGTGTATGAAAACTTACAAGTTTCAAAACACACCAAGATTTGTAACTTGGACTTCAGATGGTACCCAAAAGACACCATGTTTTGTAACCTCTATTGTGGAAAAGTATATCCAAGTTACCCAATAACAAGAAAAATTGTGTTATTTCTATTTCAAATGAAAACCTAGATATACACAATTTAAAAAATTCATGGGTTCGGTATGTTGCAAATTGAAAGTTAATAAACATAGTGTGTTTTGAAACACAACTTTTGAAACATCTTATTTGGTATATGATATTCATAACTATACATATCTAGATCACCATTTCAACTAACATCATTTCAGGACAATGTGTTTGGGTATGCAAATTTGTAGGTTTCAAAACACAACATGATTTGTAACCTGCACTTCACATGGTACCCAATACACACCATGTTTTGTAACCTCTACTATGGAAAAGTATATCCAATTTACCCAATAATAGGAACAATTTTGTTGCTACTATTTCAAATTTAAACCTAGATATACACAAATTAAAAAACACATGGGTTGGGTACATTGTGAATTGCAAATTAATAAAAATAGTGTGTTTTAGAACATTTGGTCTAAAATTATAATTTAACCATCCATCCTCATCCATCTAACAATGAACTAATAGCTTGCTTCAAAAATAATAAACACCCTACTTTAAACCAAATGCTCAATGACATTAACTATCAAGGTAAAGTCTTAGGCATACATGAACAAGGTATATTGGAGCCCATCCAAATCAAAGAAAATCCATGATCACAAGGCCTTAACTACATGTCTCAAGGCTCAAAATTAGAAAATGTTGGTACAATCTTTGTGAAATCTAAGAGAACTTCTCCCAAGACCACAATAGGTGTTTCCCACCATTCCTCCAAACCATTTGTTTCCATCTGAGCCCCTCCATCATACCAACCAAAAAATATTATCCCTATCCCTCCTCTATCCTATAAATCCGTTTTGGGTCCCTATGTCCCACAATCCACCATCACATCTCCCCCACCTACTAAGTCCTTTTTGGGTCCTTATATCCCAAAATCCCATTTTCCATCTCATCCTACTCATCCCCTCATCTACCAATCCCCTATCCCTCTCACCCATCCTAAACATCCCACTCCTATAATTCCCAACCAGCCTCCATACACCCCATCCATGCTCCTACATCTATCGCTCCATTCATATTCCCTTTATATTGTATCCATCTCCTTCCACCCATAACATTTCTAGTAGAATAAATTTGGATCTTAATGAAAAATGCATACAAATACACATCCATAAAAATATAAGGATCAACTTGTACCCTCAAATCGACATGGTAAAACATAGAAAAATCCATTCAACAAGTGCAATCAATCCCAAAAGCCACATTGGCCCACCAAAGAAAAAGAAATAACAAAAACCATGTGGATCCCAAAGCAAAATATAGCAATTCATCAAAAGGATAAAACCCATAATGGTATCCAAAAATGTTAGTCCAAAAGCTAAGCATCCTCGTCCTCCATCTCCTAAATCCATAGAGTAAAAAAAAAACCATTGGTTGATATCTGGCCATCCAAATATTTATCCCAGTCAAAATCAACAATCCCCCATATGTCCAACACCTTCCATTGTAGACATCCAAATTTGACACTTAATTTATCCAAATTTATCACTTTTCGCCTAAATATCCTCTTACCAGTTAATTAAATAATATTTAAATATCCTCTTACTCGAGTTAATTAAATAATATTACTATTATTTAACTAATATCTTTAATTAGAATCCCCATGTGTTTAATTAAATACCTTACCCTCCTTCATCCCTTCTTTTTTCACAAATTGCACAACATTACACGATGACCACCACATGTCATTTTCATCTAATCCTAATCCATTTCCTAATTTCTTCATTATGGATGTGCACATGCCTAATCCTTGATTAGGATGTGTCACATCCTCCAACTTTTGCAAGTTAGCTTTTAATCCTAATTAGCCCCTAATTATCCTCTAATTACTGATTAATTAAGCCTAATCATTCTCCAAGGAATTTTTAATTCCTTTTTATTCTTCCTAGATTCCCTTCTTTTATATGTGAATTTTTAATTCACATTCCATCCTTCCAAGGCTTCTAGAACCTGACTTGTCACACCTTCACATAGATTAACCTTTTGACTTGTCACAATCTCCACATGTGACCAAGTCCCACATTTTTGGAGCCCACCTTTTATCCTCTAGATCATCTTATGAATGTGAACTTTTAATTCACATTTATATCCCCAACCACCTTTCCTTTTCCCATGTAGATTTTTGAGGAATTCTAAAATTCCTCAAAAGTCCCTTTCACTCCCACTTGGGGACAAGAAATCCCTTTTTGTGAAAATCCTCTCATCCCCCAAGGTGCATGTCCTTTTCCACTTCATGTACCTTTTTGACACCTCATTTCCATCTCATCTCCCCTTGGCCACTTCACCCTCCACATGTCAAGATGTGAAGGCTTGTGGGTTCTCAACCCACCATAGCCCTTCATCTTGACCTTGTTGGATCAATCTTGACCCTTGAATTCTCTAGAGAATTCAA
>VDFB02200028.1:0-59671 GCA_007258455.2 Sequoia sempervirens
TGAGGATTAGAAGCCAACTTGCAAAAGTTGGAGGATGTGACACATCCTAATCAAGGATTAGGCATGTGCACATCCCTAATGAAAAAATTAGGAGATGGATTAGGATTAGATGAAAATGACATGTGAGGAATTAAATAAATGTATTATTTATTTAATTTATTTGATGAAAAGAGGATTAAGGAGGGTAAGGTATTTAATTATTAATTAAATACCTTAGGGATTTGGCAGAATTAAAGATATTAATTAAATAATAGTAATATTACTTAATTAATTCAAATAAGAGGATGTTTAGATGAAAAGTGATAAATTTGGATAAATTAAGTGTCCAAATCTGGATGTCTACAACACCAATCCCCTATTTTAGGAGCATCCACTCCAAGGAAGTACCCACTCCCTAATCTAAGCACCTACCTAGATATTTGATGGTACCCACCAATCAAATTTACAACTTAAGATATTACAATTTTATTACAATTCATTGTTGAAACTTACTTTGTAGTTGTACAATACATTGTTGCAATCTTTGCACCTTAGATTTTTTCCCTACACCTCTTTCATTTCTGCACCTTGAAACTTAACCTTGATAAAGATCTGTGATTTTTTTTTGGGTTCTACTCATTCAAAATTAGTGCGTTATTTGTCTACAACTTGGCTCTCTCTCACTCTCTTACACACTTGCACTCCGCTATTACTACCCTTCACCAATTTTTGATTTTCTTGACTTGTTTCTTAACTCCACCAACCTATAATTACTAACTCAAGCCTTGCATCACTATATAGATCCCCTTATTAGGGTTTTCCCACTATCTTCTTTAAGAAGTTATCTATTCATTCAACCACTCGCCACCAAAATAAAATTTTGCACCAATGCCATTTTTAGTATGTAACCGATCTATGGTTTGTTTTTCATTAATGCACTTTCTCTATATTCAATCTTCTATTTTTTAGGAATGAGATATTTTCTACCTAGAGGATCCAATCACCATTAAACATGGTAGCTAGAATGGTTATAAACATTAATTTTGTGCTCTATGTCAAATGAGGGTTTCTCTGCCATTATCTTTACCTATCCATTGACATGCTCCTGCTTTGAATGTCAACCATTCATTTCAAGTTTGGTTCCATGATTTTACATCTAACAACTTTTCTTACCATTTTAGATCTCTACCAATCGATTTAATTCCTTTGAACAATGACAATTGATTTTAAAAAATCACACCAATGTGATTCAGAACAACGATGTGAGTCATAAACCAATCATTTTATGCCACATGTCCTATACTTGCAAAACCACATGCATCAACCCAAGTCAATGCAGGCATCTTAAGGAATTACTTCTCCATTTTTGGTAACTTTCCATTTACATTCCTTCAAGGGTCAGGATTTTCCCATCTCCCTTACTTCTTGCTTGTTGTGCATTGGCAAAGCTTAAGAGGTAAGCTCGAATTTTGAAGTTTGAAACTTTGTATACCTTCCTTGCTAACACCACATTATATGGATGTTATTGTCATCATCTTCCTGCAAGATCTAACCCTTTCGGGTGGTATGCTTATGGATTTCTTCTTACCGGTTACCTACCTTTCAAATGAACTTCAAGCCTTCCTCCCACTTTGTGATGTCCAAGATCATTATTCATAGCCTTTTCATTTTTTAGGGGTTTGAAGGTCACTCTTTATCTTTTCCACATACTTACCAACCTTAAGAAAAAATTATGAACATTGAAACCATTTCAAGATTTGAAGATCTAGGTTACTCCATAACTTCTTCCATAAACTTAACAATAAGGTGTAAACCTTAACTCCAAAGTTCAAAGCCCAAATTCTTTTCAGACTTTAGTGTAACTGCCTTTTACAAACAAAAGGTAAGGTGTAAGCATGTAGTCTGAGGCCCAATGTTCAAAACCATTTTAGACTTAACTCAATTTTCTTTTTGTAATCCTTTGAGGAAAAAGGTAAGGTGTATGCCCTATGCCTGATTCTTGATACCTTGTAGACTTAGTAAAAAAATGACTAACTCTTTTTCTCCTATGGAAAGAAATAAGAGGTGAGCCTGATTCCCTATTGACATCAATCAAGCTCATTTCTACTATCTCTCCCTTTGAAAACTATAATATCTCCTTTTGGCATCAATGACAACATTATTCCAACAATATCCCCCTTTTTCATTGATGAAAAAACCAATTTCTCAAACTGCTCTATACCAATTAAAATTGAATATACCATGAGTGCACAAGCATAGTAGCTCCCCCTTAGACAAATCTCATCTCAATTACATGATCATTTTATCAATCTCTCTATTAGAGAATTTTATCAATCTATCCCCCTTTGAAATCAATGGAAAAGGAAAACCAAAAGATGGACATACTCCCCCTTTAACAAGAAATCCAAAGAGAAGGAAAAGATTCATAAAAAAACAACCATCAAGTCATTAGAAATTTGTAAAAATAGTTTTACCTAACTTCATTTATCTTTCATATCTAGGGATGAATAGGCTAATAGTGAAGATTCCCCTGGACAAATTCCCTATCACTAAAATTTAGTGATATGATGTGGGAGCAATTACTCCCATTTTTTCCTTAGATATTCAAATTGTTCCTTGTGAAGAGGCTCTGTAAATATGTCAGCATATTGTTCTTTGGTGTAAACATATTCCATGTTGACTTCCTTTTCTACAACCTTCTCTCTAATGAAGTGATACCTAATTGATATGTGTTTTTTCCTAGAATGCATCACTAGATTCTTTGAGATGTTTATTGTGCTTGAATTATCATAGACAATAGATATAGGTTTTGTGTACTCAACCTTAATGTCCTTGAGAGTTTGTTTCATCCATAATACTTCAGTACAACATGTTTTTTCTGCTACACATTTTTCTTTTATTGTAGATAAGGTGATTGATTCTTTCTTTTTACTCATTCAATACACAAATTTGTCTCCAAAGAAAAATATACCACCACTAGTTCTCCTCCTATCATCTGCACATCTAGCCCAATCAACATCTATATATGTTGTTAAAGTAAAATATTTGCTCTTGGGGTACCACAACCCATAATCAACAACACTTTTGATATATATGAAAATTCTCTTCATTGCATTGACATGAGACTCCTTGGGAGCATCCTAAAACCTTGCTACCATAAACACTACTTGCATTATATATGTCCTTGATGCAGTTAGGTATAACAAGCTTCCAACCATTGACCTATACATTTTCTAATTTGCATTTAGGGATTCACCTGACTTGCTCAATTTTCATCAAGTTACCATGGGGGTACTAATCAGTTTGTTTTCTTACATTCCAAATTTCTTAAGAATTTCCTTAGCATACTTGGTTTGAGATATAAATGTCCCATCACAAGTTTGTGCAACTTGTAGACTAAGGAAAAAAGACTACTCTCGTAGCATTGATATTTGAAATTCATCTTGCATATGTGTAGAAAATACCTTACACATTTTTTCATTGCTACCTCCAAATATGATGTCATCCAAATATACAACAAAAAAATGATCATGTGCTCACCTTTTAATTTTAAGTACATATTTCTATTTGCACATCTCCTTTTGAATCCTTTTTGTTGCAGGTATTGGTCTAATCTTGAATACCATGCTCTAGGTGCTTGCTTTAGACCATACAATACCTTCCTCAATTTGCATACATAATCTTCTTCTTTTGAAAGTTGAATTCCCTCAAATGTTCAATTGAGACTTCTTCTTCAATGTTTCCATTCAGGAATGCAGATTTAACATCCATTTGATAATCTTTAAATCCTTTATAAACTAAGAATGCATGAAACATTCTTATTGCTTCTAATCTTGCAACCAGTGCAAATGTTTCTTCAAAGTCAATACCTTCAACTTGTGCATACCCCTTGCACACCAATCTTGCCTTGTTCCTTACTACAACTCCATCTTCATTCAGATTTTTTTTAAACATCTATTTAGTTCCTATCACATTTTTACTTGGGGGTCTAGCAACTAATTTCCATGTCTTTTTTTTCTCAATCTGATTCAATTCCTCTTCCATGTAGTTTGTCTAGCTCTCATCCTTGATGGAATCAATATAACTCTTTGGTTTAATTTGTAACAAGAAATAAAAATTTACTTGTTCCTTATTCTTTGTAAGTCTTCTCCTTGTCTAAACACCATCATATTTATCACCTATAATTTGACCTGTAGGATGATCCTTTTGAACATATCTTGCAGGTATTTTTTTCAATAACTTCTTCTTTAGGCTCTTCTTCATTAGCATCAATTTCTTCTTCATCTTCTAATTAAAATTCTAGATTATTTATGTTAGACTTAGCATGTTTCATATCTTCATCAATTTTGACATTAATTCTCTCAACAATTTTGTGTAGCCTCTTGTTATAACACTTGTAAGCTTTGCATTGGGTGGAATATCCTAGAAATATCCCTTCATAACATCTGGAATCAAAGCTTCCCAAGTTTTCATCTTCTCTCTCGATGTAGCATTTGCTACAAAACACCTTGAAATACTTGATAGATGTAGGTTTGTCATACCATAGTTCATATGGAGTCTTACCACTATTTTCTCTTATTTGAGATATGTTCTAAATATAGACTATAGTTTGGATTTCTTCTCTCCAAAATGTATCTTCCAAGTTAGCCTCACTCAACATGGCTCTAGCCATATCTTTAACCATTATGTTCCTTCTTTCAACTACTCCATTTCATTGTGGAGTTCTTTGTGCATAATATTATCGTTTGATTCCATTTTTTTCATAATATCTAATGAATTCACTTGATGTTAATTCTCCACCTCTATCCAATCTTGAGCACTTGATTCTTCTACTGGTCTCCTTTTCAACCAGGTCTCTAAATATATTGAAATTTTCAAATGCTTATAACTTTTCCTTTAGAAAGGTTATCCATGCCATTCTAGTAGAATCATCAATTAGCAACATGAAATATTTTTCACCTTTCAATCCTCTTGTCCTTGTGGGACCACACAAATTCATGTGAACTAATTGCAAGTGTTTTGTGGTTGAATATTCCTGCATTTGAAACTTAACCCTTATTTTTTTTCCATGTTGGAATTCTTTACAAATGATGTTTGTAGGATTTGTAATCTTAGGCATGTGTCTAACTAGTCATCTTGAACTTACTTTTACCATATTGTGAAAATTGACATGCTTCAACCTCTTATGCCACAGCCAACTCTCATCTACTTGGCTTATTAGACAATTCTGACCTTTTACTTCACAAAGATTATAAAGATTACTATCATTCCTTAATCCTTGTGCAATTGTCTTACCATTCTTTCTTATCTTGTAGCCTTTTGAGTTAAATGTAAACTTATATTTAGAGTCACACATTTGACTTATAATTAGCAAATTTTTCTTCAAACCTTCAACATAAAGGACATCTTTTGTAGGATTTTTACCATCTATGCTCGAGATTATTTTTCCATAGAACTTCATAGCAGTGTTATCACCCAAACTAACCGATCCTTCTTTACACTTCTTGACTTGGATGAATTTACTTTTGTCCCCTGTCATATGCTTGGAGCAGCAACTATCAATTACCCACAAATTTTTCTTTTTAGCATGCAATGTCATTTGTGCAATCATTGATTGAGTGGGATTCTACTCTTTCTCCTTCCACAACTTCTTAGGTTTCTTTTCTTCCTTATCTTCCTCTTTCTTAGGGACTTTAGATTCCTTGTTCACTTTGGGAGGTGTGGTTTTCTTCTTTTCAAATTGAACATTTGGTCCTATGAATTTTGCTCTACAATTTCTAGCTATATGACCAAAATTATTACAATTATAGCACATCACATTCATGTCCACTAAAGGATAAAATGGATTTTTTCTTACAAATTTTTTAATTCTTTTCGAAACTAGTCTACATTCTCTATCCCTATGACCAAATTGATTACAATTATAGCAATACCCATGCAAGTATGAAGAGTACATGGTCATAGCATTTCCTTGAACCAAATGAGGGGTTCTTCTTTGTATTGGCTTCCTCAAATCTCTCCCTTGTGAATACATCAAAATCAATTCTTTTTGTGCTCTACTTCTTCTTTAGTTGATTAGGAGTTGATTGGTTATTCTTCTTGTCTAAAACTAGCTTCTTTTCTTCATCAAATTTATTCACCTCAACAAACTTCTTCTCCTCTCCAAAGACATCCTCTTTGCAAGAATTATCACCATCTGAGCCAAACTTTTCTTTTGCTCTAAATATTTCATAAAGCTTGATAGAATCATTTATGAAGGAACTCTTTCCTTTCTCAAGACCTAAACTAGATTTATCATTGTTAGTTGGGTTTTGTGTTCTCAATAATCCATCAAGGATCTCTAAGCCTCCCTTTAGATTCAAGCCTTTTTCAACCTTGTCTTTGGTTTTCTCCAAATGTTTTCTTAAGGAAACTACTTTTTCCTCAAGCTTCATACATTTTTCCACTTCATATTCTAGTTTAGATTTGACTTCTTCAATTCTCTTAGCTTCCTCCACTTGCAAATTCAAGCTCACCACCATCTGATTGGAATCTTCAAGATTTTTTGTTAGCTTTTTAGCTTCCTTCTGTGTACACTTCTTCAACTACCTATTCTCCTTTTTCAGATCATCAATCTCATCTCTTAAGTTATCAATCTCTTCCAAGGCACTGATTAACTCACCCTCAAGGTCAACTACTACTTCTTCTTCACCTAGGTCTTCATCCCTTCCATCTTTATGTTCTCTAGAACCTTTAGCCAAGAAAAGAAATTATTCTCCATCTTCCTCCATTAGAAGGGAATAGTCGTGTTCATCATTTGAACTATCACTAGCATCAAATGAATCACTTTCCTCTTGAATGTACATAATCTTCTTTGTCTTCCAAAAATTCTTATTCTTAGCGAAGTACGGTTTCTTTTTCTTAATATCTTCTTGTTCAGAGTTATCCTTCTTATTGTAAGGACATTTAAAAGCAAAATGACCTATTCTACCATAGTTAAAACACTTGAAGGGTAACTTACCTTTATACTTGTCGGATCCCCTCCTTAGTCTTCTAGTCAATTTTGTTTCTTTCTCATTATTCTATTCATGTTCTGATGTAGAGACTACTTCCTTGTATTTCTTGGGTGCTTCAACCTTATCTTTATTTGTAGCCTTGAATGTGGCTTCTTTTCTAGATTATTCTCTATTTTCCATTCTCATTTCATATATAGTGAATATGCCATGTAGTTCATCAACAATGATTTTATCCAATTCTATTTCTTCTTCTATTACTAATATCTTGGAGTCATACCTGTATGGCATAGACCTTAAGACTTTTTCCCAATAAATAATTCCTTAACTTCTTCTTTGAATCCTCTGATAGATTTAACTATTTCGTCAACCCTAAGTAGATATTTTGCAATCATTTCATGTTCATTCATATGAAGGCTTTCAAACTTAGCTCTAAGAATTTGCAAATTTTCTAATTTTGCATTATCATCTCCTTCATAGATTCCTTTTAACTTCTCCTAGACATCATGTGTAGTTTGACAATGCATAACCTTGACAAGCACTTATCTAGACAAACCATAGAGAATGGTATGATTTTATTTTTCATTATTCTCATCATCCTTCTTACCTACAACATCAGTAGGAGCTATGGTTGGTGGTGTATATCCATTCCTAATAGAAATCTAAACATAAAACCCTAAAGATCCCAAATATGTCTCCATCATAACACTCCAAAAAGCATAATACAATCCATCAAATCAAGGTGCCTTTTTTTGTAGAACCCTCATGACTAGGAATTATGTTCACTAGTCTAAGATCTACCCAAGCTGATTAAGCTTCTCCTAGGGAACCTAGGGCTCTGATACCAATTGTTGGAACACAACAATCTATTGAGAGGGGGGGCTAATCAGTACATCTATTAAATCTTATCTCTAAATACTTTATACAAATTAATTCCTTTTAACCTTTATAGTGCAACTTAAAACAATTACAAGAAGAGACATAAACATTCATACACATAATCATCACATAACATAGAATATACATGGAAAACCCAAGATGGGAAAAACGATAGTGAGAGATGTTGCTAGGAGCTACTATCCTTGTCTAGCCTCACAATCAAATGTTTTGTTACAATTTTTAAAGGAATCAACCCTAAGGATACACTAATCCCCTATTTTAGGAGTATCAACTCCATTGAAGAACCCACTCCCTAATCTAAGCACCTACCTAGATATCTGATGGCACCCACCAATCAAATTTACAACTTAAGATATTATAATTTTATTACAGATGAATCTTACAACTTACTTTGCAACTACATAATACTTTGTTGTAATCTCTACACCTCATTCTTCTACTCTGCACCTCTTTCTTTTCTACACCTTGAATTTTTTTTTTATTCAAGGGGTAAACACTTTTGATCGGAGCTATGCACCGGATACAACCATTCAACAATACCACCCCAACGGGGTTTGAACCTTGGTGGCAAGAACAACAATGTCACATATAAACCATCACACCATGCCAATACTGGCTCTACACCTTGAATTTTAACCTTGATAAAGATCTCTAATATTTTTTATTTTTTTTGGGTTCTATTCATTTAGAATTAGTGCATTATTTGTTTGCAACATCTCACTCTCTTACACACTTGCACACTGCTACTACTACCCTTCAATTTTTTATTTTCTTCACATGTTTCTTAACTCCACCGACCTTCAATTACTTCCTCAAGCCTTGCACTACTATATAGATCCCCCTATTAAGGTTTTCCTGCTATCTTCTTCAAGAAGCTATCTATTCATTAAGCCACTCACCATCAAAATAAAATTTTGTACCAATGTCATTTTTAGTATGTAACTGACCTAGGGTTTGTTTTTCATTAATGCACATTCTCTATATCCAATCTTATGTTCATTAGGAATGTGATCTTCACCATCTAGAGGATTCAATCACTATTAAACCAAGTATTTTGAATGGTTATAACATTAATTTTGTTCTCTATATCGACTACCATCTCAAATGAGGGTTTCACCACCATCTTTACCTAGCCATTGACACACTCCTGCTTTGAGTGTTAGCCATTCATTTCCATTTTGGTGTCATGATTTGATGTCTAACTATTTTTTTTCCCATTTTATATCTCTAACAATCAATTTAATTCCTTTGAAAGATGACAGATGATTTTAAAAAATTGTGCCAACATGATTCACAACAATGATGTGAGTAATCAACCAATCATTTTATGTCATGTGTCCTATTCTTGCAAAACCATATGCATCAAGCCAAGTCAACATAGGAATCTTATGGAATTACTTCTCTATTTTTTGTGACTTTCCATTTCCATTCCTTTGGGGGTTAGGATTTTTCCATCTCCCTTAATTCTTACTTGTTGTGCATTGGAAGACTTAAGAGGTAAGCTTGAACTACAAATTCTAAAACTCTATATGCCTTAATTGCTGATGTTACCTTGTATGGATGTTGTTGTTATCATCTTCTTGCTAGCTCTAAACCTTTCAGGTGATTCCCTTAGTGCTTTCTTCATACTAGTTATCTACCTTTCAAATGAACTTCAGTCCTTCATGCCACTTCATGATGCCCAAGATCATCATTCATATCCTTTCCCTTTTTTGGGGGGTTAGAGGCCACTATTTCTCTTTACCACATACAAACCAACCTTAAGACAAACTTTCAAACATCAAAGCCATTTCAAGATTCAAATATTGGGGTTCCTCCATAACTTCTTCCATAAACTTAACAGAATGGCATAAACCTTAACTCTAAAGTCTGAAGCCCAACTTATTTTCAGACATACATCTAACTGCCTTTTACAAACAAAAGGTAAGGTGTAAACATGCATTCTAAGGCCCGGTGTTCAAAACCATTTCAGACTTAACTCAATTTTCTTTCTACAATCCTTTGTGGCAAAAGGAAATGTGTATGCCTTATGCCCGATTCTCGATACCTTGTAGACTTAGTAAAAAATGACCAACTCTTTTTCTCCTATGGCAAGCAATAAGAGGTGAGCCTTATTCCCTTTCAACATCAATCAAGCTCATTGTTGATATCTCCTCCTTTAACAACTATAAGATTTCCTTTTTACATCAATTAAAACATTATTCCAACAACTTCCATAGTGACCCCTTCGCAAAAACAAAAGATAATGGAGATTCAAAATAAAGAGCTCTAGTCTAAATAAATATTAGACAAACCAATGATGAAAAAATAAGAAATCACTTAGGAAGTGGGAAAAGAGATTACAAAAGCAATAGAAAAAACCTATCAAATTATGCACAAGGAAGAAGAAAAATATCAAACTTCAAAACTTGAGCAGTCTTCTCCCCTTCAGTAATTTGAGATACCTTCCTCCTCTACCACATCCTCCATTTAGCCTATCAAGTAATTTTCTACTAAACAGAAGTAAATCCAAATGATGGCCTCTCCATAACTCTTTGAACTACCACTAGTAGGCTCATAGGTAGACTTGGGAAGCATCTCACCTTTACATAAATTTTAGTTGGGAGATATCCTACACCTAATATTAAGGGAATAAATTATACAACATCATGTGGAGAGATCTAACCAATTAGAGGATTTAGTGAAAGATATACAAAGAAAGTTCCCTCAAATCCAAGGGGAATCATCCCAGCCATTAGAAACACAATTGAAATTTTTGATAGATGGGGTAATTAAGGAAAATCCCTCATAGAAGTAAACAATGAAGTAGAAATTCCAGGCAGAGATTCAACAAACAAGGAAAGATGAGGCAAGGAAGAAGTGTGCTATCACACACTGTACCCTAGAATCACAAATTAGTACCCTGAAGAATATAAAAGGAGATCTTAATACCTTATCTCAATTTTGTCTTTACTAGCCAATAGTAATAACAATAAATAAGGCCTAAATAGATCAATTGAAAGTATAGATAATTCAATGAGATACAATATACGATGCCTTACAAGATATAAATGGGTAGTCTAGGGCATAGATAAAGGCCATAGATGCACAATTCCAACAATTGCAGGATCAAAATGATTGGGTCCAAAACATATTTCACCAACTTTTGGAATTTGTGAGTTTGAGGTTAGCACATATCACAAGATTCCTCCTCAAATCCCAACTGTTGACCCACAAGATACAAATTACATAAACACTCCCAGAGGTAGAGAAACTCTTAATATAGATTTAGGTATAGAATCATTAGCTATCCTTTGCTAAGATCAAATGGGATAATAATTTTGCAAGCCTCAAGGAAATATACAAGGATATTCTTCTAGTAGAGTAGACTTGACTTGAGGAAAAGTCAAAATTTTAAAAGGGGGGATGATGTTAGCTGAAAAGAAGGAAAATGAAGACATCGACCAATAAAACATACTACATCTTAGCACAAAAAAAATGTGGAGCATAATATTGTAAATATTCATCTAGAATAGGGGTATCATAAATGGGCCACATCCCATCCCATAGATGTAGGTATAAGGGAATATATGAATGAAAAAAATTATGAGATACAACATGCACGTAATAGATGTATGAGGACTTCATGTATAAATATATGGAAGAATAGAGGTATAAAGATTAGATAAGGACTAAGAAATAGTATAGGAGAAGATATAACAATGTATTATTTTTTATCTGATTAAAATGATAGATATCAAAATTCTATCTATATAATGTTATATGTTATTCTATAAATATATAAGTCCTTAATCATAATTTTTATCTTATTGGTGTTCACCTTTATATGACTCAATTTGGGGATTAGAACTTTTCTCTATGTTTCCCTAGATTTCTTGCTAGCAAATACCATGCTTTGGGGCTTGTTTGAGTCCATGCAGTGCTTTCTTCAATTTACAAAAAAAAATTATAATCCTTAGAAAACTAAAATACTTTTAGTTGCTCAACATAAACTTCTTCCAAATCTCCATTCAAAAATGTTGATTTGACATCCATTTGATATACTATAAACTTTTTGAATGTATACAATTCCAAAAATATCTTAATTGCTTTAATTCTAGCTATCAAAGTAAAGGTTTCTTCAAATTCAATAGCCGCCACTTGAGCATAACCCTTTCAAACTAATCTTTCCTTATTTCTTATCACTTTTCTATCATTCAATTTATTTTTGAATACCCACTTTATGCCTTTAGGCCTTGCAACAAATTCCCAAGTCTCATTCTTTTCAATCTAATTTAGTTCTTTTTCCATTGCTTCTATCCAATTCTCATCCTTGATGGCTTCCACAAAGTCTTTTGGCTCAATTTTGGATAGTAGAGAAAAATGTACCTGTTCATTCATCCCTGCTAACCTTCTTTTAGTTAGAACTCCACTATCTTTATCTCCAATAATTTGGTTCTTAGAATGATCTCTCTGAACATATCTTATCAAAGTTTTGTTATTTGATCTCTCAATCTCACTTTCTATATCTTCTTCACTAATGTGGAATGATCCATTAGAATCATTATCATCATCATCTGATTCCAATTGATAGTGTAGTGTCTCATCAACTTTTACATTTAAAATTTCAACAATCTTCTTCAATATTTTAGTTATAGCACCTATATGCCTTGCTTCTAGTTGAATAACAAATAAATATACCTTCATCAGATCTTGAGTCAAACTTACCTAGACTATATTCATCTCTTTTAATGTAATAATTTCTTTCAAATATTATAAAATGCTTGAATGGTGTCAATTTTCCTTTTCATAGTTCATAAGGTGTCTTAGAGTTATTCTCTCTTATTTGTCCTTTATTGAGAATGTATAATGTAGTATGAACAACTTTTCTCCAATATTTATTAGGTAGCTTAGATTGATTCAACATTTTCCTCAACATCTCTTGAACTGTTCTATTCTTTCTTTCAACAACTCCATTTTATTGAGGAGCCCTCATGGCAAAGTATTATCTCCTAATTCCATGTTTATCACACAAATTTTCAAACTCATCAAAAGTAAATTCACCACCTCTATTAGACCTTACACACTTGATATCACAATCATTATCTACCAAAGATTTGAATATTTTGAACTTCTCAAAGGTTTTAGATTTCTCTTTTGAGAAAGTAACCCATGAAATTCTAGTAAAATCATCAATGAGCATCATAAAGTACCAATCACCTTATAGAATTTTAATCCTAATTGGTCTGCATAGATCTGTATGAACTAGATCTAATGGCTTTATAATAGAATACTCCTTTTTTGGAAATCTTGATCTTGTTAATTTTCCTTCTTGGCATTCTTTGTAGAGAGTGCACAGGGGCCCTGCAATTTTAGGAATATCTCTTACAACTTGTTTGGAATTCATCTTTATAAGATGATAAAAAATTATGTGACCAATCCTTCTATGCCATTGCTATCTCTCATCATTATTTCCCAAGAAACATTTCTTTCTTTTGATCTCACTGAGATTGTACACATTATTTTCTATCCTACTTCCTTTTGCAACTAGCTTGCCAATGCTTGCTTGTTTGATTTCACATCTTTGTACATTGAATGATAGATTGTAGCCTTTTTCACACATATAATTACACTAAGTAAGTTATGATTTAGGCCTTAAACATATAAGACATCATATGTCTTAGTTTCTCCACCATCAAGACTCAATGTGCCTTTTTCAAATATCTAAACAACAACATTGTCATCAAGCCTTACTAGTCTGCCATCATATTTTTTCAGATGTTTAAACTTGTTTTTCTTTCTGTTCATGTGGCTAGAACATCCACTATCAATGATCCATGAATTTTTCTCATTTTGTGCATGAAATGTAGTTTACATGATCATTGATTTTTCAAACTTCAGATATTCATTCTTCTTTTTTGACACCTTCTTAGACTCTCTCTTGTGATCAACAAAGATATATACTTTCCTATCTTGCTTGGGATGATTCTCAAAATTACTTCTACAATTTTTTATAATGTGTCCAAAAATGTTGTATTTTTTACATATTAAATTTAAATAAAATAGATGAGAAAATGCATAATTCCTACTTAAAAAATTATTCTTTCTTGTAGGAAACCTTCTACAATCTACTACTTTATGACCAAATTGATTGCAGATATAACAGTAGCCATAAAAGGAATAATTGAACGTGGTATTGTATTCTTTCCTTTTTGAATCTTCTCTTTTGTAGGACTAAAATGAAAGCATCTTCTTCCTTTTTGTATTATTCAATCTTATTAAACTTTTCTACATTTGAAATTCTAGAAGTCTTTTCATCAAGATCCTTTACAAACTTCTTCAAATCCAATGTTGGTTTTGATGTGGGGTGACCTCTAACTGTTGATAACCTCATCCATAATCTTCATTCTCTTTCTCTAGCCCCTTTTCTTTCTCTAGATCCTTTCTCAAAGATACCACTTTTTCTTCAAGCCTTTCACATTCCATTTTCTTTGCTTTTACTTTTTTATCAAGGCATTTTCTATCGTCTTTACTTCTTCTATCTAAACTTTCAAATCTATAATCACTTTTCCTAATTCCATTAACTTTATCTTTTCTTTCTAATTTTCCTTTCTTACTTTCATCATCTTATCTAGGGCAGATATAAGTTATCCTTCTAAATAAACTTCACATATTCTTCATCTTCTCTAAAATTTACTTTTTCTATATCACCATCTATAGTCTCCATTTCCATGAATAGAGCATCTTCTATTTCAATTTTACTTTTTGAGTTATAGTGATCACATTAATCAAATGAATACATATATTCCTTAGAGTAGAGGCTTTTCTTATGCTTATAATAATTCTTCTTCTTATCCTTGGACTTCTTAATAGTTATTTTGATAGGAATTATACTCTCCTTTTTATCACTAATTCCTCTGTAAGGACACTTAGCAGTAAAGTGGCCCATTTTACCATAATTAAAATATTTGAAGGGTAACATACCTTTATACTTGTTGAAACTTTTATTTAACTTCCTTACAAAGTTTGATTCGTTAAGATATAATTTATCACTAGATTCAGAATATTCATTTATCTTTGATGCCTTAAAGGCTACCTCTTTCTTTTAATAATTATTATTCATAATCCTCATCTCATATGTAGTGAGTATCCCATATAGTTCATCCATTTTTAGAGTGTTGAAATATTTAGCTTCTTCAACAATTTTTTTTTGAATCAAATCTTATGGGAAGAGATCTAAGTACATTTTTTGCAATCACTTCCTCTTTCACTTCTTCACCAAGTCCTCTAGTGGTATTGATAACTCCATCCACCTACAGTAGGTATGTAGCAATATTCTCTTCTTCCTTCATCTTCAAACACTCAAATTGTCCTCAGTAGGAATAAATCTTTACTTTCTTGACTTTCTCATAACCTTCATAAATAATATGAAGCTTCTCCCAAATCTCCTTTGTGGTCGTGTAGTGCATTATCTTGAAAAACTCAAATTTTTATAATCCACATAAAATAACATTCTTTTATTTAACATTATTCTCATAGGATTACTTTCCTGCTTGATATCTTGGAGGATTTTTTAGGAACTTCATAACGATCTACAATAGATTTCCAAACATCAAACCCTAATATCATTAATCAATCTTATATACTTACACTCCAAAAGGAATAATTTGATCCATAAAATAGAGGCACCTTATTTGAAGAAAGACCTTCTTGTCCTATCATGTGTGTCATCCCAGATCTACCTCAATCTATTAAGCTTCACCAAGGAACTTGAATCTAATACCAATTCTTAGACACATAAATATTGAGAGGGGAGGTGAATCAATATTTATCACTTTTTAATTTAAACTCACATTTTTCAAACTATCAAAACATAATCAATGGAAATACAAGTAATGAAAACATCCACATAAGATTGCACTAGATTTACATGGAAACCCTGAAGGGAAAAACCATGGTGAGAAGAGTTACTTAGAACTACTACCCAAATCTAGCCTCACAAAAATTAATATAGAAATTACAATGACTTTGTAGGCACATCCCAATAGGAATTATACCCTTAAAAGAAGACAAAACCCCCTTGATTCCAACCTATAGGAGACACCAATCCCCTATGACTAAGCTACAACATAGTCACTAAGCACCAACAAATATTAAGAGGCTTCAAACTCATATCAAAAAAAGAAATATAAATTTAATTTCACTCAACCTATTCTACATCAACAAGCAAACATCTCTTCTAATGATATCTCAATCTCACTCAACATCCTTACTTCTCTTTTCTACTCACACATTATTTTACATATAGATTTTTCACCTAAAAAAACCTACACTTTTATCTCATAATCTTTCATAAAATGATTTACAATATATATCCATTCCAACATAAATAACACATCTAAATTTTAGCCTAGAACCATTTAACACCATCCACAAATAGCCATGTTGGCTAAGTATAAACCTTAATTCAAAATGATATGCAACATGTAGTCAAATCAATCTTAAACCTAATGTATTACTATAGGTGTAAGATGACATCATGTGTTTCCTTCCATTAATTTAACTATGTTTATTTTACCTTCATAGGATTCCTCCAACTGGCACACACTTCCCTTCTTTGACACAAACACTCATACATTATTCATAGTAAACCAACAAACACTGACTTTACTCTGTCACATCTATATTGAAGCTCTACAATTCAAATCTATTGAAACTTTAGATTAAGATACTTCATGTGTAGGATTACTTAACTTAAAAAATACAAACCATAACAATCAATAGTGACATAATTTTGTACCAAAAATAAAGATAGTTTAATATAGTGCATATTCTGCTTCTAAGCAACAAGCCATCGATCACTACTACAAAAACTTCCAAAATTCCACAAAAGTAGTAGATAAACAGGAACCACCAATTCCATATGTACCCTGGCTTCCCATGATGACCTTTTTCAATAATGATAAAATTAATATTTTACATTTGTAACTAACATACTAATTTCATGTATATCTGACATCAATGACAACACTATGTTCAATAGGAAGCACCATAAACTAGTGAAGTATGATATTCAATAGGTGAGCCCCACAAAAAAGGACACAAGCTAGTGAAGTTCAATATTCACTAGGTGAGTTTCAAAGGGTAGAAAATGAAAAAATACAAGATATTGAGTTTCATGTCAACAATATCAAGAATTACATGAAAAACACACTGTTTGTGAAAAAATTCAGATATTGTGCTACAAAGATTATCAATATGTTATAATAAAATATCACTAGGTTCATGGTGTGTGACCAAAGTGAAACACATAGTGGAGTGTATCGCCCCACCTTAAAGTAGTTTCTAACACCAAATGAGATCAATTTACTTTAAGATAGAAAATGTTATATATACAAAAATGATGAGTGAGAACCATATGCCACATAAAAATAATCATAATAATGTTATACAATAACACATAAGGGATACAAATATTTTGGGTTAGTATGAATGATAAATAATGTAAATCAAAATGATCATGTTTTAAATTAGAATCATTCAAAAAATACTTGTGGAAATATGACAGCAAGGGAAGAAGAGCACATAAAGACAAAATAAAAAAGATTTTGGGTCAACATGGAGGAGACCTAGATGTCCCAACTATTAGGATTATGGTGTCATCTACCTTGTAAATATTATGTCATATTGCATGGTTCCAACATCCTTCAAAAGTGTCTCTAGGCACTTAGGGTGTATTGGGAATATATTTTTTAATATTTATTCTCACCATTTTTTGGATTACATTCATAAGGGGTGATGGGTTTCAGTAGCCATGGTAATGGTGACTTGTGGACATAAATATTTAATATTTTTTCCCCACATGTGGACACCTATAATAAGATGATAAAAAATAGGTGAAAATATAAATAAGTGACTATTGGTATTCTCCAAGTGCATGCTTGGAAAGAGGCAACATGTGTCTTGGTATTCCATCATTTATTGCATTTAATATAATTTTTATTTTCCAAGTTTCGATTCCCAAGTTGAATGGAAAGTATTGGAGCCAAAAATTATGTCCTTTCACATTTCAAGAAGTTAATCCAAGGGTTGGGGATGTTTGGAATGAAGGGTCATATTTTGGCACCATGTTTGGTCCATTAGACCCCTTCAAAAGTCTATTAAACTAACTTCTTAGATGAAAAAAATATTAGCAACAATTTAATGTAGAGTTAAATTGTAGGAACAAGGATAGGTTAAGGCATAAAGAGGTTTTTCACATGTACACAAGTTCTTCCATGTTGGAGGAAAAAAGGAGAATGAAAGTGAATGTATTGTAATCTCATTTATTTGAAGATGATGCATACTTGATATCTCTTCTTGGTGGAGTTTTTTTCTTGCTAGGATTTCTCCATGTAAATCTCATGTTATTGTTAGAGTTTCCAATAAACACCAAGTGGAAAATGATTTTGGATTTCCCAACTACTTTAAGCTCCTTCTAGGGTTTTTCACCTAAAAGGAGAAAGAATGGGGTCCAAAATTCAAATGTCTACACTCAAGATTAAGTGAAATGAAATGTAAAGTATCTAATTATGATTTACTAATTCACTAATCTAAAAAGAAAATGATTTAATGATGCTAAACCAAAGAAATACAAAGTGCTGTAAAACACATTGTGATATGCAAAAATACCTAAAAATGCAAGTAAATGATAAAAAAGCTTAACAAAACTAGAGAGGTGCACTTGAAATCTGAAATATGATGTGGATAGATTCTAGAATCCTAAAAAATTGACTGGAAATGTTGACTAGGACACTTATTCCAAGCTAGGCGACTTAGTCCCAGTTTCAAGAAAAACTTGTCGGAACAAGAATTTGCCAAATGGGTATCCAAAAATGAAAAAAACAACTTTTTAGGCCTAGCAGTGGAACTAATTTTCCACTACTGGTGACTTATTCCACCTATAGATTTTGGGAATCTCAGGACAGGATCCTGTAGCTTCAGGTCTGCACTTGCTTTTTTGATAGGTGTCCGCTCTTGATTCTGCGGAACATAGGATAAAAATAGTCTCCAAGATTGAATTTGGTCTTTGTTGACTTGAATAGCTTTGATGACTTGTTGACCACTTTTCAACAACTATTTCTTTGACAAATCTTCCTACAAAGTCCGTAAACACACATGCAAAGAGGGAAAAATGGCTAAGGGTTAGAGTATAGGGGTTTTCCTTTGTCAAAACCCACTTTGGTAATCAAACCCTAAGAAATGAAATGAAATGGAAAGAGAATGATAAATAAACAACATGCAATTTCATAAACTTACCAAACTCTTTGATGTAGAAATTTGAGGATATGCAATGAAGTGCTCCAATGAATGACTTGATTGTGCTTAGAGTGCTTGAATTCTTGAGAATGATTAAGTTAATTGCTTGTGTAAATGCTTGAATGAATAGGTTAGGATATGTAAAATGAGAGGAAAAACCCTTATTTATATTTTATCTTACTAAATTTCCTAAAAATAACACATCATAGGCCAACCTCAAGGGTTAGAGAATGAAATCCAGCCAAAAATTTGAAATAATTTTGAGTTTTGTGCCAAAAAGGACTAAGTCGCCCCTATTGGTGACGTAGTCCCACTTAAGAAAATTAAGGTGGGTGTCAAGAATTAAAGGGAATTAAATGTGTTCTAACGGTAATATCCTCAAAAAGACACTTCAGAAAGGTCAAAAAGTGTATTAAGGGGTCATTTAAACATGAGAAAGGGTTGAATTAGTGATGACAAGTCTAGAAAAGTGTGAAAGTGGGTTACAACACTTTGAAATAAGACTTGGTAAGTGGTAAAAGGGAGTTATTTAGGTGAATTATGATGAAAGGGTCCTAGAAAAGTGTGAAAGTGAGTTACAACACTTCACAACACCTTTACAAGACATCCTAGAATTCTTAATGATTCACAAGGTTTCAAGACCTAAAGTGAATGTGTTGACCACATTACAACATTAAATCTAGGAAAAATAAAGTCAAATTCCACTAGGAGGACATTAACATGAGAAAAAGTTGAAGGGTTACTTTTTTCATGTCCACAATTAGCCCCCACTTTAGTGAGTGCATGAACTTGCTTCAAACTCACACTAAAGTAGCTGATCATGCAACCAAGAAAGGTCCAAATGCACTAATGCTTGATAAGATGAGATAACGATAATGAAGAGGGATGATCAAGCCCCCAGGATCACGATCCCATGGTAAGTCAAACATGAATGCAAAGGAACACACATGATGATGAGAAAGGATGAAAGAAAAGCTTTGGTAATTTGTTCAACTCGTTGTGGATTAGATCTAGGTTGTTTGTTTGAAATAAGAAATATGTACTCACTCTAGGGTTATGAAACTTATGGCTATCCATCGGGTGAGAAGGCCCAAGTATACTCACTCTAGGGCCATGGAACTTTTGGTTGTTTGCGGAGTGAAAATTCCCAAAAGGTGGCTATGAGGAAGTCATGCCTTAGAATGCGCTTTCCGCTCAACCATATCAAAGTTATACCTCTTGATAACTTCAATAAGGTGCCACAAAGGACAATGTCATTTCATGCTTCATGAGACAAGCAAAGCTTCATATGCTTAGAATTCATGAACAAATGGAATGGTACCATAGGACTGCAAACTAAATTATGCAAGGTGGCCATGTAAATGCAAAAGAAATGTTCAAATGAGTCTTGTTAAGATCATGCGAGGTCTATAACTTAGGGAAAATTGTGTCTAATGTCTCCAAGAGAGGACGGATCAAAGAATAGAATATTCACAACTTAGGGGATGCAGTGTGTTGCATCAGGCTTCCAAGAGGAATGTAATATGCTTAGATAGATCACACTTATGAAGGACATCATACCCAATGTTATCCAAAAAATGACAAACACATCGTATAAAGTAACAAGGCTGCACTAAGAATCAAGAAAAGAAAAATTCAATATGAATTATGCCAATGTATGCCCCCACTTTAAAGGAATTGCTACACACCATTATGTGAGCAATTACTTTAAAGTAGCAAAATGAAAAATACAAAAAAAGGCTAGATATGTGATCCAACTCGGAAAGCCCCTATGCCAAGCCATACATTTCCGAGTGAAGTTACGTCATGTAAAAGAAAGAGGGGTTTCCCCCAAAAATGAAGACACCAAATACATAAGGGATCTATGGACTTGGGGTCAGTATGTTCATTGCTGCAATGTTTTTATTAAAGAGCTCAGAACTGTTATCATTCACCAAATACATAGAACTGGAAGAATGCGACAAAGTGAGCGAAAACAAAAGAAAAAAGAAAAATTTGTTTTGGGTCAACATGGAAGAGACATTGTGGTCTCAATTCTCTGCATCGTTCCAAAAAGAAAAAAGATTTTGGGTCAACGTGAAGGAGAAATTTTGGTCTCAATGCCTTGTGTCATCCACAAAAGGAAAACACAAGAAAATACAAAGTAAAAAGGAAAAGGGACCATTTGGGTCAACATGGAAGAGACATAGGATGTCTCAACGCTTTGCATCATCCCCAAAAGGAAAAGGAAAAAAGAAAAGGAAAATGTACGACATATAGAAGAATGGAGGTACAAATAGATGAATGTGACAAAGAGAGGGAGAACATCAAACATCACATCATAGGGGAACACGATATACACATGCAATCACACCAAAGAAAAGAAAAAGAAAAAGGACAATGTAAAAAGGCTAGCGAGGTGAATGCAAATCAAGCATCTAATAGGTCATCTGCCTCCCAATCATGTTCAATGTATTGTGAGGGTGGTTGACTATCCCAGGGAAAAATTGCAAGGGTTGAACTAGGGGAAGTACCAAGTTCTTCACTTGGTGTAGGAGATTTAGCATTTAAACTCATGGAAGAGGAAAATAAAGAATTCAGATCATTATGCACCTCTTCATCTATTTTAGAGATCTCCTCATCATCCTCCTCATCATCATCATCCAGATTAATCACGATGGAGGGACAGATGGTAATTTCCAATGAAGGGTGTATCAAGAGTTGTGGTTGTTGTATCGAATCATTTTGTTGTGATGGTTGTAATGCACTACCTTGTGGTGGCTCAGGAGGAGGAAAGCGATCAAGTAATGCTTCTGTCAAAGGTGGAGGTTGATTTTCTTTATTGTTTTCAATTTGAAATTGATGAGCAAGGAGATGATAGCGATGCCTATGCTTCCTAGCACCACGGTTTCTTTTGATTCTATTTTGAATTTGTGTGGGTGTAAGAGCAGGTTGATCCACCATAGGTTCATTTTCTTCCTAATGGGGAGGAATGGAAGGACCCGAAGGAGATGGGTCAATCATCTTCTCTTTTTCTTTATAAACTTTTTTAATGTGAGGAGGCATGATGAGGTTGGTTTCATTATCTCATGGATGTTTTGAGGAAGAAGGGGAAGTGGTTAGAGGTGGTTGATCTAAAGTTTTAGGTTCAGGTTCAAGTTGAAGCATTGTCTTGTCAAGGATTGGGATAGTAGAAGTAGATGGGGATTGATTATAGAGGGGCAAGTCGGCAATTTTTTGTGCTTTAAAATTTTGATAAGCAATGAAAAATAAATCTTTGTGAGGTGTTATGGGCTCCATGGGCTTTGGCCAAAAAGCTTCTAAGCTAAAATTTCCTTTAGAAGACAACGGGTTAAAGCCATTATGGTTAACAGTGAATATGTTATTGTCATGTGGAAACTTTAAACATTTTGTATGACTAAAGGAACAACTTTCATCGAGCGAATCCATGGATGATCTAGCTACAGATGAAACTGATCTGATTTTGGAATGATAGAGAATGTAACATTCAATGTCTTAGGTCCTATTTTTAATGGAAGAACGATTGATCCAATCGTAGAGCAGGCGAAACCCTTATGTGTTTTGATCCATGCTCTTGGTTTTTCATAGTTATCTTGATAAAGTTCATGTAATACAAAAAATTCCTCTATGATCACATTATTGCCACAGGCAGGATCTATGAGTGTCCCATTAGTGGGCTTATCATAAATATGTTTGGCTATGTAGAGAGGACCATCGAGAAGATTTGGAAGAATATCTTTAGAAGAGAAAGTAATATCAAGATTCTTCTTAGTTGGGCCCTTATGAGGGATGACATCTATTGCTCCTACCATTTCATCCATAGGGCTAATAGAGGGTATATGTGGGATAGGATCAGGATGTTCAGTCTCTTTATGAACAATCATCACATCATTTTTTTGAGTTTCACTAGATTTGACGAATGACACATTATTTGTAGGCATGGGATTGGCAAAAATTTGCAAATTTTGATTGGGTGTGGCAATGAACATATTTCCTTTTTCATTAACATTTGAAATGGATAGACGGCTAGAATTGATGAGGTCTTGCACTATGTGTTTAAGAAACTTACATTGTTCTATGTCATGTCCATTTTTTCTATGATAATGGCAATAAGCATTAGGTTGGAAGGTTGGAGGAAAAGGTTTAGTTGTATCTATTGGTTTAACAGGAGGTAAAGAAATCATTTTTTTTGTATAAGTTGGGTAATGGTGTGATGAAGAGTGTTTGGTAATGGTGTAAATTGTCATTTTGGATATCGATAACTACAAGGTATTGCTGCTTTAACAACTGCTACTTGGTTGTTGACAGGTTGAGGTGGTTGTTGAGGAAGGGGTTGAATTGTGAAAACCATTTGTTTGGTTTGTGAAATGGTTGCAAATTATTTTAAGTGCTAGGTTCAGATTTCCCAGTTCAGTTGGAAGTGGACTTTGCATCGTGACTACTAACTAAATTGGGATAATCACAAAGGGTTGTGCATAAGTGAAGGAAAGAAGGAAATTTCATCATGGTCAATTTATCCTAAATGTGAGTTTGTAATTTTTTCGATAAACATATTTTTGCAAATGTGAATCAGGAACCTTGACATCTACTTAAGCATATAATGACTGATAGCGTGAAATGAAATCAATTGCTTTTTCATCTATATTTTTTACATCTCATTAATTCAACCATTGTCTTTTTGGGAGTCATATGGACTTGGAAATGACTTATAAAGGCATCAACAAGTTCATTAAATGATCAAATTGAATGATTGGGTAAAGAGGAAAACCACTCCAAAGTATTATCCTTTAAAGTCCTAGGAAATAGTTTAGCTAGCAGTTTATCATCAAGGACAAAATCACTGCATAAGGCTATATAGGCATTGGCATGATTAGTAGGGTCTCCTTTACCTTCATACTTCTCAAACCTAGGCATTTCAATTCCTTGTGGCATCAGTGTTCTTAATATTTCCAAAGATAATGGGCTACTACAGACATAGTAGGCAGGTGGTACGATTTGGTTTTAGTTTATGGTAGATATTTGTTGTTGCATGGAAGAAACAATTTGGAAGATTTGTGTAATGAGACAATCGGTGGAAGTGGTATGAGGTGGAAGAGAGAATGGTGATGGAGTATATGTAATGTTGGGACAAGTGAAGGGGACACTAATAGGGGTGAAGGTGGTGGAGGATGGAACATTCGATGCCACAAAAGAACTAGGAATACTAGTTGGAATAGTGAAAGGAGTCACATAACTAGCCTGTTGTATGGTTGTTGTAACTTGAGGAGTGGTATAGGTAGGTATGGATGCTACACTTGAAGGAGGAGTAATGTGAGATCCTCCTTGGCTAACCACAATGTTTGTTGGTTGAGATGTGCTAGAGGTGGAAGAAGCATGTTTTTGGTATATCTTAACAATTTTTTTCATAACATATAAGCCCTTATCACTTTCAAGCATTTGATGGATGTTTTCTATAGCAATAATTTCAGTGGTTAAAATGTTTTCAAGACACAAGTTATGTTGGAGATGTGCTAAATCCTCATGAATGTTAACTACTTTTTCTTCTGGGAGGGAATTAATGTTTGTGTCAACATGCATTGTGGGGGAAGGAAAAGGTGTACTAGTGGTAGTATCCATTCCTAATGTACCATTGTCAATACCAGGAGTAGGAGCTCTGGATAACCCAAGGTCCATAGCGAATGTGTTATCATAGGAAGCCATGAGTCAGGAACTTCACCTCACTAAAGTATTATCAATAGGGCACCAAACACTCATGCAAATACCATAAGTGGTGGGGTGGATGCAAATGCAATAAAATCTAGGAAGAATAAAATGCAAATAACAAAATTTTTGTAAACTAAAATAGGAATGCAATACCAGAAAATAGAAATATAGAAAATACCCAGAAAATACTAGAAATTACAGTGTAAAATGTGTAGGACTAAATCGTCCAGTGTGGCGAATTAGTCCCAATGATGGATTTTTTGTTTTCTTTCAAAAAAATTGAATGCAAATTGATGTCTTTCAGATGCATAGATGCAACTACAATATGAAAATGCAAATTTCTTGTTGTTTTCAATGTAAAAATGATGTAAAAATGCAAGTTATTTGAGCTTTTCACTAATGCAATTTTGAAAACCCTAGGATACAGTTTAAACAATGCAATACCTAATGCAATGTTAATGCAAATGAAATCTAGGATGCACTTGAAATTAGAAGTGAATATGTTCAAAAGTTGGGTTCACCAATTTGTGGGAAAATATTTTGGATTGCCCAATTGCTTTAAGCTCCCTCTAGTGTTTTTCACCTAAAAGGAGAAAAAATGGGGTCCAAAATACAAATTTCTACACTCAAGATTAATGTAAATGAAATGTAAAGTATCTAATTATTATGTACTAATCCATTGATCTGAAAATAAAATGATTTAATGATGCTAAACCTAAGAAATCCAAAGTGCTGGAAAACACATTGTGATATGCAAAAATACCTAAAAATGCAAGTAAATGATGAAATAACTCAACAAAATTGGAGAGGTGCATCTGGAATCTAAAATATGATGTTGAGAGATTCTGGAATCCTAAAAAAATGATGGGAAATGTTGACTGTGACACTTATGCCAAGCTAGGCAACTTAGTCCCAATTTCAAGAAAAACTTACCAGAATAGGAATCTACCAAATGGGTATCCAAAAATGTAGAAACCATTTTTATAGCTTAGTAGTGGGACTAATTCACCACTGGTGGTGACTTATTCCACCTGTAGATTTTGGGAATCTCGGGACAAGATTCGGTAGCTTCAGGTCTACACTTTCTTTTCTGACAGGTGTCCACTCTTGATTCTGCAAAAAATAGGATAAAAAGAGTCTCCAAGCTTTGATTAGGTCTTTGTTGACTTGAATAGCTTTGATGAATTTTTGACCACTTTTCAACACCTATTTCTTTCACAAATCTACCTACAAAGTTTGCAAACACACATGCAAAGACGGATAAAAGGTTAAGGGTTAGAGTATAGGAGTTTTCCTTGGTCAAACCCCACTTTGGTAATCAAACCCTAAGAAATGAAATGAAATGGAAAGAGAATGATAAATAAACAACATGCAATGTCATGAACTTATCAAAATCTTTGATGTAGAAATCTAAAGATATGCAATGAAGTGCTCCATTGGATGACTTGATTGTGCTTAGAGTGCTTGAATGCTTGAGAATGATTAAGTTAATTGCTTGTGTGAATTCTTGAATAAATAGGTTAGGATATGTAAAATGAGAGGAAAAACCTTTATTTATACTTGATCTTACTAAATTTCCCAAAAATAACACATCATAGGCCAACCTCCAAGGGTTAGAGAATGAAATCCTATGAGACATTTGAAATAATTTTGAGTTTTGTGCCAAAAAGCACCAAGTCAATCCTATTTGTGACTTAGTTCCACTTAAGAAAATTAAGTGGGTGTCAGGAATTAATGGGAATTAAATGTGGTCTAATAGGAATATCTTCAAAAACACACTTAAGAAAGGTCAGAAAGTACATTAAGGAGTCATTTAAACATGAGAAAGGGTTGAATTAGTGATGACAAGTCTAGAAAAGTGTGAAAGTGGGTTACAACACTTTACAACACTTTGAAATAAGACTTGGTAAGTGATAAAAAGGAGTTATTTAGGTGAATTATGATGAAAGGGTCCTAGAAAAGTGTGAAAGTGAGTTACAACACTTCACAACACCTTTACAAGACATCCTAGAAGTCTTAATGATTCAAAAGGGTTCAAGACCTAATGTGAATGTGTTGACCACATTATAACATTAAACCTAGGAAAAATCAAGCCAAAGTCCACTAGGAGGATTTGAACATGAGAAAAAGTAGAAGGGTTACTTTTTTTGTGTCCACGGTCCATAAAAACCATATCACCTACAAAACTTTGATTAACCTTCTATAAGTAGAAAAAACAAAGATGCAAGAGCAATTTGCAAAAGATGTGCAAATAATATTATTGAGAATAATGAATTACATGAGATGACTTGCTTTTATAAAGCAATATGAAAAAAATAGATAAAACCTAATTAGGACCTAAGTATACTTAATAAAGTGTAATTAAATATTTAATTACATGAACACCCCCCTTAAGTGCAACTTAGGGAGAATATGAAACATACAAATAATGCAAGAATGGATGCATGAAAGCATGAATGGGTCCCATCTACAAGGCCATGTTAGGTACCCTTGTACATATGCTAAAAGGGGAAAAGGAGAAAACCTAGAGGGAATAAATTCCTCCCCAAAAGATAACCTATTGCAAAGAAGCACTAGAAACACAATAATGAAGTAACACTAAAATCCTAAATCTAGAAAGTAAGGAAAGATAATTCTATTTATTAGAAACCATATGAGAGACATTGATGACTCAAGTCATAATCATGATAAAGCAACAGTAGACCTGATGCCAAGGAACATTGGAAAACTCACAAACTAGCACAACCCTGGAATCTATGAAGTAATATTAGATGAATAAATCATGAAGCAAAAGAAATAGAGAATGCAACCAAGTGATGAAATATGGAGGACTCCATAAGACCCCCCAAGTACACCATCCATCACATAGATACATAAGAAATGCCCCCCATAAGAGGGAAATATTTGATGAAATAATATGGAAGCTATGTGTATCTCGATGTCGATGTCGAATAGTGACTAAAACTGATCCATAGGAGAAAGTACCATGAAGATTCTGAAACATTAACCATAAAATGAATGGCCATCAAATTGAGATGTGACCTTATCAGAATTTGATGCGATTCAATATTATTAACAATAGGCTCTCAATCTAGGACATGAATTGATGCAAACCAAAAAGTGTCAAGTTATGAGCAAGATTGTGGCCAACAAAAAATATAGAATCCAAATACAACTCATGTGAGTTGTCATCAATATGAAGACAGGATCAAAGTTCATGTCATCCGACTACACTCTAGTCAAATTATTATGCATGAATCCCCCTAATGGAACTTTATTGAAGTTTATTTATTACAATACCCCAAGATTGTAAAAGGAGAACATGTAAAACATGTAGAAATCAAAGAGAAAATAAAAACATAAAGCATGCAAAAATGAAGATTGCATGCAAATATTAATTTTCACATCTTCCTCCATGAAATTTTTTTTCCTCGGATCTACATAAAGGAAAAAATCAACTTTATGATGATATAAATTTTTCCAAAAATGGACACTATATGCTCAAGTTATGAATTTTAAAAGAAAAAGGGTAAATTTTGCCAACGAACAATGCAGACACGACCCTTTTGATGTGATTTATAAAAAAATTACTTCTTGCATGCAAAAAAGTGTATACCCAAATAATTTTTTTGTGCTTCCAACAAAACCTAGAAAGCAATTTTTAATCCAAAAAGCAGAACTTGCGATTTGGTAAAAATAAAAAACTTCACCTGCAAGGAAAATAGCCATTATTTTAATAGACATTTCTACAAGTTCTTCTCACTATTTGCAAAATCTAGCAGATACCCACATGGTATTCCATGATTTTAAACAAAACACATAAATTATTTTTCTCAAGAATACACGAAGAAAAAAATATGTTCCATTTTTTTTATCATAAATACACCAAAAAAAATGCTCAACGTTGATCCCTTGAGGATTGTGCCATAGAAAAAAGGACCCTTTGCTTGACAGGGGATCAATTCATAATAAATTGGATTTAACAAGGTCTTAATCTAGTGTTGTGGGGCATTTTATGCATCAACACTAGGTCTTGGACCCTTAATATGCATTTAATGATGTCTTGTAGAGGTGTTGTAAAGTCTTGTAAAGGACTTTCATGCTTTTCTAGACTTAATAAACCTATTTTCCCCTAATTCAACATTATAAAATGTATTTAAATACATTATCACATTAATTTAAAGTAAACTTAATGTTAAACTAGTGTTGTAATGTGTCTTGCACATTCACATTGGTTTTTGTGCCTTCTTAGGCTATGTGGACCTCATTTTAGTGTTGTAAAGTGTATTTAATCACACTTTCACATTGAATTTTTTGTCCCAAGCCTTATTTGACATTTACATCATCACTAATAGGCCCCTATTAATCCATATTGTGCATCCCGAGGCTTAAATTGATCAAATACCTGACAAAGTTGCAATTTAAACCTTATTTCCTTATCTCCTAGATTCTTAGCTATTGGAATGGCCCTTGTGGGACCCATTCACCATGCATGGTGAATCAGTCCCATCCAAGTGGGACCCATTCGCCATGTGTGGCAAGTGAGTCCTATCTAGCCCCATTTTGACCTTTGAGTGGGAAAAAGTGAAATTTAAAGTTTAATTTCACAACATGTCAGCTTGTGATGAGGTATAATTGGGATACTAAGGCACAATTATCTATAAATAAGTGTTTTTATCCTCATTTCACATCTAAAAACTCATTTTTACACCCCTCATCATTAATTCATCATATATCTTTTCATCCAAGTCAAGCAAGCTAGGGTTTCTTCATTAGAAGTCATCAAGTTAGCTTTCTAAAGCATTCAAGGGTTGAATCTTCATGTATTATTGCACAATTTCAAGATAAATCATCATGGAAAGGTAATATATTTGATTATTGCATGTCTCATTAATTTTTTTCATCATTTTGGTTTAATTACCTAAATGGGGTTTAACCAAGGCAAACCCCCATGCCTTAACATTCAACATCTCTCTCTCTTGTTTTGTTTGTATGCAAACTTAGGTCATTTGGAAGGTTGGAAATCATTGAAGATCAAGTTGCAAATTCATTCAAGTCATCTCTTCATAATTCAAGTCAAAATATCAACAAAAGGGCACTTTCAGACCTAAATCTGACAATTTTAGAAGCGGACACTTGTAGGAAGAAAAAGTACAGATCTAGCTCCATAGAATCTACTCCTAAATTTGCATATTCTTGTAGGTGGAATAATTCACCACCAATGGAAAATGTATCCCACCCATAAGCCTGAAAAGTGGTTTTATCAAAATTTAGCTCTTGACAGTTAGAAACCTATTCTTTGGACTTTTCATCAAAAACAGGATTGATTTTCCATGCAGGGAGAATCAGTCCCAATGGCTATTAACAGTAATTTCTGGAACATTCCAAAACCTTCCACCAATAGTAATCTGCCTCTAGGTGCACTCTGTTTAGTTTCATCAATTTTTGTTTTCATCTATTTAAGTTTCTAGTTCATACTTACAATCAACATTGTGTTTTCTAGCACCTTGCATTATGCATTAGTTAACTTGCATTCTAGGATTTCATTTATGCATGTGTAAAAGTGCATAATAGGTTGCCTTTTTTGCATCTTTCATTCTGAAATTCTGCATTTTTCAATTAGCTCTACATGATAGCACTCATAATTCATAAAAAATCAGTCACAAATTTTTGAAAATTTTAAACAAGGTCCATACTAGGACTCATTCGCCACCCTTGGTGAATCAGTCCCTCTTGACCCCTAAAACAACATTTTACAAAATTCAAAAAATTGTTTTTAGGCTTCTGTTTGATGTCTTGACTTGTATATATCAGTTAGTTGCATTTTTGTAGCATGAACTTCATAAAATCTAGTCTAAATTAGCTCATTTCATGTGTGGTTTCCATTTCAAGTTTGCATTCTCATCATGTTACATCTCATAATTAGTCAATTGTCATCTTTGAAATCTGAAACATTATTCTTCAATTGTATCTTTGCTTTAGCATTGTTACATTTCAAGGTTGTAGATTAATCTTTCCATCATGTTTTATTAAAAAATTCTATAGTTATCATCTTGCATGTTCTATTTGTAGATATTATTGCATGTTGTAAGCAATTTTTTTCAAAAGCATATGAATATGAGGTCCTTTCCCCTCTCTTTTTGTTTGTCATAGATCCCTCTCCTAGTTACCCTTTTGTGGATGAGGTTAGTTTAGTGAAAGAATCTTTGGATAGTCATAACACTTACATTGTTATTCTCCCATTATCTCTCACACTTGTGAAGCAAATATTTTAGTGCTAGAAGAACCAATTGATGAGAGTTGTGACAATATGAGTTGTTTATCTCCTCTTACCTCTCCTATTAGACATAACACTACTAAAGAAGAGGAAATCACACTAAGTAATCATGATGATCACACAACACAACACAATGATGAGACCATAGATTAATCTCCCAACTCCTCCCCTATTTGTGAGAATTTTTTTTTGAGTAATCATGGCAATCACATTATCTATGAGGAGGATATGTTGACGTTAGATGATCAAATCTTTAAGACATATGATAATCCTCTTTATTTTTCTTCCCCTATTTTGGAAGACATTATTGGACAAAGGGAGGTAATCAAAGATAATCATGAGAATTTAATTGCTCCCTTTCCTAATGATCCCCCCATCCAAGCATACATACCTAATCAAAAGGATCCAATCATTGAAAAACAAGAATGTGATGATTTTTATTCTATTGATGCCTCTCCCACTTGTGATGAAGCTACTTTGCACATTTCAACCTTATATGAACATATTACAAGCTCTCCTAGTAGGGTGGATAATATGGAACAAGAGAATGAGACATTACAAGCACTGAATGATTTCATAAATTCTTCCCCTAATCTCCCCATTATCAATAATCAAACACATTCAACCATCCATCACTCCCTTAGTTGTGACGAAGTTATTTTGGATGAACCACACCTTAATTATCACAAACATGTGGTTTTTTTTCTCCTATGAACTCTCCTTCTAGGGGGGATATTATGATCCAAGACAAAGATAACATACCCTTCAAATACAATGAAGACTCTCACTTGTTACGGGATGTTAACATTATTCAGCCTTAACTCATCCTATATCCCCCTTCACATAAACCTTCACCTAAACCCAAGTTTACTCTCTACCTACCTTCACACAAACAACAAACTCAAAATAAACCTCAACTTGTTCTTTACCCACCTTCACATCTACTTCATCCTTCCACTGAACCTCAACTCATTCTTTACCCACCTTCACATCCGCTTCATCCTTCCAATAAACCTCACCACACCCTCCACCCACCTCAAACCAATGTGTTGTAGCAATCTATTATTGATATTGTTTCTCATAAATATAACACTCAAAATAATCCACAACTTTCGCAACCAATCCTACCCTCCTTACCTTTACCCAATCCACCTATTGCTCCTTGTTACATCCCATACATAAAGTTGTATGATCTTGTTGAACAATTAAAGAATACTCCTGCAAAGATTTCCCTTTGAGATTTACTTCAAAACTCACCAAATTACAACAACATTCTTCAAACAACCTTAAAAAAAATCACAATTCCTCCTGGTACCACTCTAAATGATGTGGAAGCTCTCATCCACAAAAATAACCTTGACATTACCTTCCATCAACATGAGCTCTCTCCTTTGGAGTTGCATAAACAACATGATGCCTTTATGATAATTGCTCAATTCAATCACATAGGTATCAAACACACTCTCATAGATAATGGTTATGCCCTTAATGTGCGTAGTGTGAGTCTCCTTGATCGATTACATGTTGATAGGTCACAAATAATACCTAATTTTGTCTCTATTCAAGGATTTGATAATACAACAAAGCAACGACTCGGTGTAATCACTTTTCCTATTATGGTTGGGATGGTTACTTTGCAAACTCCTATTTATGTCATGCCTTATGATCTTTTGTATAATTTTCTTTTAGGCTGACCATGGATTCATGAGATGAATGCAGTGCCTTCAACCCTTCATCGTATCATGAAATATGTCCATAAAAATTGCATCTATCAAGTTGCAATTGATCCCAAACTTGAAAGTTTCTTGTACCTTGAAAAAGGAGCTACAAGTCCTCTAAAAAAATTGATTCCAACATCCTATATCAACACTCTTGAAATTGAACACAACAATGAGGAATCGCCATCTAAATTATTTGGTGAAGATTGGGGATCCTTAGAATTCACACCATCATTTATGGGTGAATACATATTTACACAACAGAAAGGTGAGACACAAGAACAACCAACCATCATTTCAATGCAACATTCAAACAACCCTTTGAAAGCATATGCCTCAACTACTTTAGAGAACAACACAAACTCCATAACAACCCTTCACAAACACAATAACAAACAACCACCTAATTCTAAATCCATGAAACAACTTTATGGAAAAGGGTATGAACTCATTAAACAACAAGGATATCATGGAAAAGGATGTGGTGCTTGAGAACAAGGTATCCACAACCCTATAGATCTTAACACACAACAAATGACTCATGGTCTTGGCTATTGTTGTATGATTGAGATCTCCAAAACCTCACTCCACATCAAAAATCCCACAAAACATACTCCTAAATCATCCTTAGTAGTCTTGAAGATCATCCTTTACCAAACATACAACAAACACCTACAACTACACCTTCACTTAAATTCAATGTCATTTCTCAAAATGCTCATGATTTGAATTCGTTAGATTTTATACCTTCTTATAATGGAAAGAATAAAATCTCACAATCTAGAGACACTTGTGAATGTATGACATATACTACTAAGCAAGATGTATCTTTGAAACACACCACAAGACCACCTTCTCCCATTGATAAAGAGGGTATTTTTTTAAGACTCCTCCAAGATCACTTGATCACCCTCCCTCCAAGAACTTGAAACAAATGTTATGACTATTAACACTATGATTTGCACTCAAGCTGAAACTTAACACAACTAATCATGTGTAACATGGAAACTTTTCTGAGGTTGTGGGTCACCTATAGCAGAAAAGGAGCTCCAAAGAAAGTTGGTTCTTTAATGGATATCACCTAAACTATTATCACTCTTTACTGAGGAAAGGGTAAGAAAGATGAAACTTTAAAAATGAAATTAGAACTACTATCCTATGGTGATACACCAAACTGACAGAAAAGCATGCAAACTTAGTTTAGCTACACTTTTCAATTAATAGCTTGAAAGAAGCTTACACAAATATTTCATAAGAGGGTGTTGACACAAGATCCTAGAAAGAAAAAATATATTTCATAACTAGAACTCTTGCATTTTTTTTCATACAACTCAACCTATAAACATATATCTTCTTACAACAAGGTGCTTTCAGTGAGATAGAAATACAAGGAAAAATGTATATTTCACAAGTAGTTCAATCAATCACCATAAAGAAATGCACATAAGAAAGCAAGAAATGAGAGGGAAAAATAACTCAATACTATTAACATCCAAGGTACTCACTATTTTACATGACAAGACGAATTACTCCAAAAATCTGTGAATTTAGAACTCCCTCAAAATGAATTACAAGAGTGAATATATAACTCAGCCCAAGTGGTTGCACCAAAATAGGTGCGAGCAACTACCTTGGGTCGGATCCACTAGAAAAACCTAAAAATGAGGCACTAGATTTCCCTCAAAACAAACTCCAACATGTGGGGAAAGTGGTTTTGACCATGCCAAACATCTAGGCATGCAAAACCACCACTATATTCTTGCAAATTTCACAATAAGAAGCATAAATGCTCCTACAAATGTGGGTACATTCCTCCAAACTGAAAACAACCCTTCCATATGCTAGCAACTTCATAAATTCAAGCATAACTCCCATGACTTGATCATATGTTTTTTTATTTGCATTTAAAATATTGACTTAATTTAAGTGATTTATAAAACATCACTTGAATTAAGCATTTTACAATATAGAATAATGAAAAATAAAGAAACAAATATATTTAGTGATATACATAGGCAAAATACTTTATGATCACATGCCTAAGTTATAAGGAAAAAAGCATAAACAATCATAGACATAAAGTATTGACTCACAGGGTATTAGTTGGTGATCATTTTTTTAAAAACAAAGGATAAAATACCATTCCATCGAACATCATAAAGGGTTGAACCCTAAGTAAAAACAAAAATGAAACTTCACTTTATTCATTACTTGAAGCTTTTAGAAGAAGCTAACAGCACCGCTGGCATTCCATCTATGGAGTTTGAATTTTTGATGGTGCCCTATGCACAAACAATGACAGTTTCCAATAGATTTCTCAACAAATTCATCATGAGAAAACCTATGGTAACTTTCTGTAAACATATTTTCCATTTTCTTGTTCATTTTCAGTGGATAAAATCTACAAAACATGAGGATATTTGATTGTTTTGCTCATTCCCTCTTGTAATAAGCATCTCATTCAGTATTATCTCTATATTTTCTTGGCATTATGAGTAAGAACCTTGGGCTATTCTATATACTACTCCTTCTGTTTGCAAATTAAAAAAAAAGGAAAATCCATTCCTATGGCCACGGCCATACATTTTGTAGGTACCCAAAAATCATGCCATCTTCTATTACTTTCGTGCATTATTTTGGTATATAGGGCTTTGTATTTGATCTTTTTTACTCTTCAATGATTGTGATTTTCTCCATTTCATTGTGTTGAAACTCGAGGGTTTGGAAACAAAACCCTAGAGCATGAAAACTTGAATTTCCTACATTTTTATTTTATATTCTTCCTGAAAGGCTCGCTTTCAACACTCCTTTGGTCTCCCACTTTAGAGGTTTTAATACTATAGAGCACAGTGGGCTTTATGGTCACAGCTATATTATTGTACATATAATTTTTTGTTTAGAAACTTGAAGGCATTGAAACCCTTTGGTTTTTTTTTTCTTCTGACCGAGGGTTTGTATTTCCTCCACTTTTTGCGTATTTCACTTGAACAACCCATGGCCATGATTTGTAGGAATTTCTTATAGATTTCAGACCATTTTCTTCATTTGCATTCTTCTAAAAATTTCATCTTCCCACTCAAAGCGATTTCTATAGCTATAAGACTGAGGATTTCATGAAACTTGTCCTCTTGCATCTCTTTTTAATAGATGAGTAAAACCCCAAATGGGTTTTCATGTTTAGATAAGAAAAGTTATTCCTTTTCAGTGGATTTCAACTCAACTTTTCTTTCTAGGTTAGAAATTAAATGGGTCTCTACATACCCATGGCTTCATTGTGTACTCATTTCCTTTAAGAAGTTCTACTTTTGAACATTTTGTTTTACTTATGAAACTAGACATTCTGAAGATTAGTTTTTATACTTAAGTTTTTCAAACTTTATAGGTATTCCTATCATACTGTACTACAACATTTCTGCAACTATCACTCATTAGGCATCATGACTTTCATTTTCTTGAAGATGCCAGTAATATGTGCTCTTAATACACCTTTCTAGTCCTCTCTTGATTGCATATGGTGCAGATGTAAATATGTTTTAACAACAAAATTACCTTAACTCCACTGCACTATTCAATGTTAGTTAACCATACATTTAGGGTATTGTTTTCCACCAGTCTATGCACTGTTGTTCTCTCTCACTGGCAATGTTTGATTTGGAGAAAAAGCAAAATATAGGAGCCTACGATTTGCACCATGAACCAAAAAAAATGATTATAGAACCATTTCCAAATGAAAAACACCCATCTATTGCCCATTATTCCTACTAAAAGTGTTGTATTAGTATTTTTAGGGGCATAATGACTATCCTTTACTTTTTTCATAACTGTCATTTCATTAAGTAGCTTCACAGAAACCCTTGGGTCTCTCTTTGCCTCATGACGATATCTATGCAAATGATGTTACTGTGACATTTAGTCAGTGCATTGTGATTGTCTCTTTAATATCTGGTATACTTCTTTGAATTTTCATTAAGAAAACTAGAACCATGTTGTCTTATCATCATGTTGTCTTCACAAAAAAAACTAATTCTTGTAAGTGACTATTCATTTTTTTGCACCTTTGAAAACTACATGTATTCTATTTCATCAAGTACTACATATGTATCTTTCAAACTATGTCCATGTTATACTATTATGTTGCATTATTTGTCCATAGGACTGATGATTCTTGCAAAATAGATTATCTTTCTTATGATCTATCCATAGTTTATGTGCTAATTAAGCTTTGTTATGAAATCCTCTAAATATTGTCTCTAGTTTTTGACACTTATATTGCAATAGGTGAAGTCATTATTCATTTCATACCTATGGCATATCCATCTTTCCTCATGCATCTGTAATACAAAACACTTGACTCCCAGGTAAATCACCTCCTTTGGGAATTATTCCAATGCTTAAAGGTGATACAATTTATTTTGGCATTTGCTTCCCTTTTCTTTAGAGATATTTCCTTCTTGTTGGCACGAAAAATGCTAGATTGGTAATCTCTAGAGGAAAGGCATCCAATGTCAAGAAAAAAGCATATGATGAGGCAACAAAACCATAACTATGACACATACCTGGTATTGCTCATATGCATATCAAAAACAAGGTATAAGTAAAGAACCACCCTAAATATCTCATTTCCTCAAGCATGTTGGGTTCAACTCTTGTATGAGCCTCATTTTACCCCACATGTTGAATTAAGATGAATAAAATAAAGACATGATTACACCTGTAGTTGCACATGAAGCAAACAAGTTAGAAAAAAAACATGTATATTTTAGGTGTTTTTGATGACTCCAATGGTTTTCTGGATATGTATGCTTATTTAATGTATTTGAGAGGTAGTTTATACATTCATGGGTGCATGTACATGTAGTGTTAGAGTGAAACATTTCTTAGAGCACTGCTCTAACATCATTGCACCAGATGCAAGGGCTAGGAGTAGAGATCCATAGAGGACGCAAGACAGCTCAAAGTAGGAGATAGAGCATGATAGTAGACACTAACTAGTCGTTAAGCAATGACTGACCTCTTCCCCTATATGTGCATCTTTTTTTCCTTTTATCCATCAATGTATAATTTTTCTTTCAGTTCCATTAAACAAGTTAAGTCTCACAATTTGTGTGAGACAAATATGTACTTTTGAATCAATAAAGATTACTTTCAGAAATATTTGTACAAATATTTTCAATATTTAATGCACTTGTATAAATGCAATAATCTGTTACTAAAACTTGTAATATCTTTGATTTTTATGTTTATACAAATAAATGCAATATAGGGAAGATAGATAAGAAATGTACTTCACTTTTAGTTTTCAAACACTCTGAACTCAATCAACTTGAGTAAATAAAAAAAATGAGTAACATTTCTGGTGACATCTACTATATGTTTGCTTGCTAAACATTAAGACCAACTTCCTAGACTATTCATTGGGCACAGGGTCATTCATAAACTCAAAATAGATCTGATAGCAACTTGACTCAATGTTGTAACTCAACGAAGATGACTAAGAACACCTTGGAAACTTATTGAAAACCAAACTTATAGGAAGAAAACTATCTAACTGTGCTAAAAAGCACTTAGGGAATCTGAAAACAACAACTAAACTAAGGTGTAGCAACACTTATTGAGAACAAAACTTCTAAACTAGTAGAAGTGGTATATATCAAACCTCAAAGCAACACTTGAGGTGTATCCCATTGACTGGGATAGGAAGAATCTCTGCATCCATCTTGGACAACTAGAATGCATTGTGCTCCTTGCACTCTATGATAACAAATTGGCCTACTTTTCAGCTCATCCCATTTGAGTACATCACCCTCTCTGAAAACTCTTGCATTTTCCCTTTTATCAAAAACTCTTTTAGTTTGGAATTGATGATACTCCAAAGACTTCATAGCTTTGTTTCTTATCTCTTCCAACTCCATGAGCTGAGCATACATGACTGCTAATGGATCTTTTTCTTCAAACATTTCCAACTAATGTATAATGTTAAGAGCTGGCAACTCTACAGACAAAGGTAATCTGGCTTCCTTTCCATAAGTTAGTACATATGGAGAATTTCCAATAGGATTTTTGGGAGTTATCCTATCTACCCATAAGGTAGATTTCAACTTGGTGTGCCAAGCTTTCTAATTATCCTCCATTATTTGTTTAATGATTCTGATCAAGTTATTGTTTGTGCTTTCAGCCAAACCATTGCCTTGAGGGTAATAGTTAGACGATGTGTTCAAATATATGTCATTCTTAACTGCCCAATCACACACTCTGAGTCCTAACAATGCCAAGGCATTATTTGAAATGATTGATTCTGGAACACCAAACCTAGTTATTAGATCATCATAAAGTTAAAAACAGATGTTTCATTGTATTCTTTCAAAGCCATTTCCTTAGTCCACCTTGTGAAATAATCGGTAGCAGTGAGTACCCACTTGTACCCTGCACTGGAAGGTGGGTTTATAGGTCCAATAAAGTCAATGCCTCATCTCATGAAGGGTTGTTCCAGTTGAATTGGCTACAAAGGTAATGTTGGAATCTTTTCCTTTCCTACAAATATTACACACTTCACACACTTTCTAGCCCATGCATGGGAATCCTTAAACATGGTTGGCCAATAATAGCCAGCTCTCATAATTTTCCACGCTGTTGTTCTTGGGGAAAAATGACCCCCTGTAGTTCCATCATGGAACTCATGAAGCACCTTTTCAATTTGATCTTGATCAATACATCTTAGCAGAACACCATTTAGATCTTTCCTGAAAAGAATATTATCAATCAAGACATATGGAATTGACTATAACCTGAAATATCTTCTCTTAGCTTTGTCTAAACGTGGTGGAAATTCACCAGTCTACAGAAAATGTGTCATATCATGCACCCATTTTGCTGTTAATGTAGGTGACACATTCTTATCCTAATTAACAATGACTAAAATTGCCTCTATTTCTATTTTTCTTCACTTCCTAGTGCTGAAGCAAGTTGCTCACATAGTCCTTTACCTCTTACCAGCTTTGTGATCTTGATATCAACATCACATTCCATGACCTTAGTGATCCATTCAGCTCTCTTTTCATTGAGATCTTTACTCAACAGAAAGTCTTTCACACTCAAATTTTCTACCATTAAATGAATCTTATTATTGGAAATTAATGGCTTAAAAAATTTTAGGCTCCTTATGACAACAAGAACATGTTTCTCCACAAATGAATATCTTTGCTCATAATCTCCCAAACCTTGGCTAAAAAATGCAATGGGTTGTTCTAAGCCCTCATTATTTTTTTGTACAAGCATTGCAGAAACATAATCTATACTACCAAAAGCATATATAATAAAGTCTTTTGATAAATCTAGATTTACCAGTGTGGAAGCTAATGCTAAGGCTTCCATAATGGCTTCAAAACTGTATTTAGCTTCTCTAGTCCAACTGAAAATTGCATTCTTTCTCAACATAGTAGTCAAAGGTTGTAAAATAACATCAAGTATGAACATTCTCAAAAAATTAATTTTACCCAAGAAACTTTGCAGCCCTTTCTTGTGATTGGGTAAACGCAGTTCTAATATGGCTTTGACTCTCTCAGGGTCAATAGTAATCCCTTGCTTTGACACTATGTGTCCTAATAGCTTACCCTCATAAACAAAAAAGATACTCTTCTTGGGATTAAGGGATATTCCATATTGCCTACATCTTTCAAACACTTGTTTTAAATGCAGTAGATGTTCATCAACATTTTTTGAGAATACTGTTACATCATATAAATAAATAAGCACAATCTTGTTGATTAAGCCTTGAAAATCCATGTCCATAGCCCTTTGAAAAGTGGCTCCAGCATTGGATAGGTTGAAAGGAATTCTCTTATAGGCCATAGTACCCCATTTTGTTGTAAAGGAATTCTTGTATTGATCCTCTTCTTTGACCAATACTTGGTTATAACCAGAGTATCCATCAAGTGAGGAGAACCTCTTAGAACCAGCAACCACTTGAAGGATCTGCTCCATGGAGGGAAATGGGTAATGATCCTTCAAAGAAGCCCTATTTAGATCTCTAAAATCCATGCAAATCCTTATCTCACCATTTTTCTTTCTAACCAGAACAAGGTTAGAAACCTAAGAGGTTTTTTAATTGGAAATATAATACCCCCTTCAACTAACTTAGTCATTTCTTTAATCATTAAAGGTTCAAGCTTGGGGTTCAAAGGTCTTTGCTTTTGTCTTATAGGATTTGCATTGGGTTCAAGTTCTACTATGTGTTGAGCAATTCTAGGATCAAATCCTTTGAAATTAGAATAGTCCCAAGAAAAAATATTCTAAAATTCTTGGCATAAAGCATTGAAAGCCTTCCTATCTTTAGCTGAACAAATTTTTCCTATCTTAAGAAGCTTACCTTTAAAGATATCAAGCTCTTCGTAATGCTCTTCTATAATCTGAATCTAGTTTTTTTCCTTTCAGCTAGTCATCAATGTTGAAGATGGATTCTAATGTAACCAGACCCCTGGGTAGCTTATTTATCCTCAGTTGGATAATCTGCTCCTCATATTGTTGTTTTAACTTTTCCTGGTTTAGAACAGAAAATTGATCTTCCTAGAGCAAAAAACTTAAAATTCTCTCATCAATTTCAAAGACTTGCCAATTAATATTGTTGTTAGGGATAGAGGGCCTAACAACTATTTTAACATGTTATACCTTCTCTTTCCTAATCTCATTAGGTATGTCAAACTGAGCACCAATTGTTGCCAATCTGTCTACATGCTTATTTTGACTCCTAGGGGTTGAAATCATATTAAAGGCATCAAACTCCTCTATCATATCCCATACCCTATGTTTATAAGATTTCAAGGTATCATTTTTTGTCACCTAGTTAAGAATCAGTTTGCTATCCCCAAACACTTGCAAGAAACCAATTCCTCTTCTCCTTGCCCATTCTAAGCCCTGGATCAGACCTTCATACTCAACAGTATTATTAGAATAGGAAAAAGCAAATCTGAAAGTGACATAATACCTATCACCTTGTGGAGAAATCAACATTGCACCTCCACTAGCTCCATTTTTGCTTCTAGAACCATCAAAGTACATTTTCCATAGTTCATCTTGTTGTGGTAATTGTTGTTCTGCCTTCTTTTCAAGGTTTGGCATCTATGTTTTTGGTTCATGCAGCACATAAATACCCAATCTAGCTTCCTGAATGAGCTCATTTAGATTATCCATACCTAGTCCTAAAAAACATATGGGACCAGTTAGAAGATAGATAACCTCCAATTTTTGCAATGAAGTCCCTTGATAAACATATGGCAAAGAATGGAGGTAAATCAATAATGAAGAGATCCTAGGGAATTGAAAAATTCAGACAGGCATGTAATGTGAGACCCAAATCTTTCATAACACCAACAATATTAACTATTGTCCCATCTAATTGAAGCACTCCTTTCTCAATTCTCAAGGTGTTGGTATTTCAATCCTAATTGGTCTGCAATCATTTTTGGCATGACTGAACTACTGGCTCCACTATCAACCATACAATTATGAACTAATTTGTTTCCTACAAATAATGTTACATAGAAAGGAAGAGGCTTGACACCCTTTTCAGACTCTTTACTTAGCTCTTTACTTTGTTGTTTATCATTATCCTAGGGTACATTTGTGAAAATAGCCTTAACTATATCAACTGAAGCTTCACTAGTCATTGCTTTTTCAGTCAAGGCTAATTGCAGCAACTCTTTTTGGCCTGGGATTGCCAAAGAGTCCCACATAGACATTGTGATATTCATTTTTTTCATATTCTGAACAATATTGAAGGGAGTAGTAGAATTTACCTTTTGTTGTATCCTTGTAGCAGTAGGTTTAGTTTGCAAGTGGGGTTTCTCCCTAGAAGCAACTTTTGTATTTCTCTGCAAAATGCAGGGTACTTGTGATGTAGATGATTCTGTAGCTGTTGTTTTTCCTTTATTATATGCTTGCTCAAGTTCACAGGCTCTTTTCTTTGCTCTTGTGTTTGCAACAATTGGAAAATCATTTGCATTAACTCCACAAAACTCTTCTCCCTGCCAGTTTAATAGAGTACCATCACTTGAAGGTTGATCTTGCTGCTATGGGGCTTCATCACTAGGTGTGTTATGTTGTGAATTTCAAGCACTCTACACCATTAATGATTGATTTATAAGTCCATTTGAGCATGTGGCCTGATGTTGGTTGCACAAATAAAACCATTCATAATTTGTAGCCAAGTTATTATGAATAGAGACAATGTCCCTAGTTGCATTAATAGGAGCAGGATTATATATTTGAAAAGGCCTTGTATTAATATTTTATCTTTGACCTTGGTGGTTACCTTGATATTGTTTCCTATTGCCTTAGTACTACTGTTGCTAACCTTGATAAGGCTAATTCACAGCTTGGTTGCGTTGTTGATAGGGTTTGTTATATAATTGTTGCTTCTCTAAGATTATTGACTTATTACCAAAAATCTAAAGCAGGCTTTTGATCTCTTGTAGCTCCTGAGATGAGCTTGCAACATCATTTTCTTGACTAACAGGAGTTGGAAAAACAATTGGTAACACTAGTATAGCGAGAAAAGGTGAAAAATGTGGTATTTGTAGAGGCATACTAGGCTGAATTTCTAGAAAGATAGGCATTGGTAGCCTAGGAGAAATCTTACATGCCTAAATTAAACAATTTTCTACTCTGATTGCTACCTCATATGCATCTGGTAAAGACACTCCTCCCATTGACTATCATGACCATTATTTCACTGTTTAAAATTTTTAGATAGTATAAAAACGCATGCTCAGTAGAAGGCCTCACCATAGCTCGGATTATGTCCCAAGTCTTCTGAAATCTAAAATTAAAGTTTTTCATTTGCTCCTGAGGAGCTCTCTTTATAGTTGTTAACTACTCTACCAGTGATAGGTGGTTAGACTTGGCTTGAAACTGCTTATGTAGCTTGTCTCCTAATTCATCCCAACTTGCAATTGACCCAACTTGCAGACCTCTAAACAACTACAATGCCTTTCCTTTCAATGAGGTTGCAAATAATCTAATAGCTACATTCTCCTGGGTTATATGATGAACCCCACACAGAGATGCTACATCTCTAATGTGTTCAATGGGGATTGTTTGATCTTCTCCTGTGAAAAATGGCAAGATTTTTAAGGCTGTTATAGGGATATCATCATGTTGGGAAAAATTCAATGGACTAGCTCCATTAAATGGCACAAAAGGCTAATTTCTAGCCATTTGCACAGTTGGAGGTTGGCTAACTTGAACTGGAACAATAAGGATTGAAGTTGTAGGTACAACTGAACTAGCTATAAAACTTAGTCTAAAACTTGGTGCAGTTGATTGAACCCTTTTTGAAATTGAAGATCTTTTTATAGACCTACTCTGCCTTCTAGGTGGAGACAATTGCAAATATTCAAAGGAATGTGAGCTCCTAGTTTGAATCTTTTTCATGTAAAGCTTCAAAGAACTGATCTTTAAAATCTAATCACAATGGAAGTCGCCAGATATGCAAAAATCTGCCTCTTAAAGGCTTGAAAATGCTAGCAACATATCAAAACCAGCAATAACTTATGTTTTTCTAAACTATTTGATTCGATAGTCCCACTAAGGATGCCAAAACTGTTAACACTATGATTTTCACCCAAGCTGAAACTTAACGCAGCTAATGATGTGTAACATGGAAACTTTTCTGAGGTTGTGGGTCACCTATAGCAGAAAAGAACCTCCAAAGAAAGTTGGTTCTTTAATGGATATCACCTAAACTATTATCACTCTTTACTAAGGAAAGGGTAAGAAAGATGAAACTTTAAAAATGAAATTAGAACTACTATCCTATGGTGATACACCAAACTGACAAAAAAACATGCAAACTTAGTTTAGCTACACTTTTCAGTTAACAGCTTGAAAGAAGCTTACACAACCCATTTTTTCCATATTGCTTACACAATTATTTTATAAGAGGGTGTTGACACAAGATCTTAGAAAGAAAAAATCTATTTCATAACTATAACTCTTGCATTTTTTTTTACACAAGTCATAACCTGTAAACATATATCTTCTTGCAACAAGGTGCTTTCAATTAGATAGAAATACAAGGAAAAATGTATATTTCACAAGTAGTTCAATCAATCACCATAAAGAAATGCACATAAGAAAGCAAGCAATGAGAGGGAAACATAACTCAATACTATTAACATCCAAGGTACTCATTGTTTTACATGACAAGATGAGTTACTAGGAGTACTAAAGTTTGGTGAAGGAATGTAAAAATCACTCTCTCCAGAAATCTGTGAATTTAGAACTCCCCTAAAATGAATTACAAGAGTGAATACATAACTCAACCCAAGTGGTTGCACCAAAATAGAGGCAATCAACTACCTTGGGTTGGATCCACCAAAAAAATCTAAAAATGAGGCACTAGATTCCCCTCAAAACTAACTCCAACATGTGGGGAAAGTGGTTTTGACCATGCCAAACATCTAGGCATGCAAAACCACCCCTAGATTCTTGCAATTTCGCAATAAGAAGCATAAGTGCTCCTACAAATGTGGGTACATGCCTCCAAACTAAAAAAAAGCCTCCAATATGCTTGCAACTTCATAAATTCAAGTATAACTCCCATGACTTGATCATATGTTTTTTTATTTGCATTTAAAATAATGACTTAATTTAAGTGATTTATAAAACATCACTTGAATTAAGCATTTTACAATATAGAATAATGAAAAATAAAGAAACACATATATTCAGTGATATAAATAGGAAAAATACTTTATGATCACATGCCTAAGTTATAAGGAAAAAAGCATAAAAAGTCATAGACATAAAGTTTTGACTCATAGGGTATTAGTTGGTGATCATTTTTTTAAAAGAAAAGGATAAAATACCCTTCCATCAAACATCACAAAGGGTTTAACCCTAAGTAAAAACAAAAGTGAAACTTCATTTTATTCATTATTTCAAGCTTCGAGAATAAGCTAACACTGCCACTAGGGTTCCATCTGTGGAGTTTGAAGTTTTGATCGTGGCATGTGCACAAACAGTGACAGTTTCTAACAAATTTCTCAGCAAATTCATCACGAGAAAACCTATGGTAACTTTCTGTAAGCATATTTTCCATTTTCTTGTTCATATTCAATGGATAAAATCTACAAAAGATGAGGATATTTGATTGTTCTGCCCATTCCCTCTTGTAATAAGCATCTCATTCAGTATTATCTCTATATTTTCTTGGCATTATGAGTAAGAACCTCGAGTTATTCTATATACTACTGCTTCTGTTTGCAAATAAAAAAAAGGAAAATCCATTCCTATGGCCACGGCCATACATTTTGTAGGTACCTAAAACTCATGCCATCTTCTATTACTTTCATGCACTCTTTTGGTATACAAGGCTTTGTATTTGAGCTTTTTGACTCTTCAATGATTGTGATTTTTCTCCATTTCATTATGTTGAGACTCGAGGGTCTGGAAACAAAACCCTAGAGCACAAAACCTTGAATTTCCTACATTTTGGTTTTATATTCTTCCTAGAAGGCTTGGTTTCAACACTCCTTTGGTCTCCCACTTTGGAGGTTTTCACAATATAGAGAAAAGTGGGCTTTATGGTCACAGCTATATTCCTATACATATCTTTTTTTTTTGTAGAACCTTGAAGGAATTGAAACCCTTTAGTTTGTTTTTTTCCTTCTAACCAAGGGTTTGTATTTCCTAACTTCACTTTCTATCTATTTCACTTGAAAAACCCATGGCCATGATTTGTAGGCGTTTCTTATAGATTTCAAACCATTTTCTTCATTTGCATTCCTTTGAAAATTTCATCTTCCCCCTCAAAGTGATTTTTGTAGCTATAAGACCAAGGATTTCATGAAACTTGTCCTCTTGCATCTCTGTTTTAATAGATGAGATTAAAACCCCAAATGGGTTTTCATGTTTTGATAAGAAAAGTTATTTCTTTTCAGTGGATTTTGACTCAAGTTTTCTTTCTAGGTTAGACATTTTATGGGTCTCTACAAACCCATGACTTCATTGTGTACTCATTTCCTTTAAGAATTTCTACTTCTGAACATTTTGTTTTACTTCTAAAACTAGACATTCTGAAGATTAGTTTTAATACTTAAGTTTTTCAAACTTTATAGGTATTCCTCTCATACTGTACTACAATATTTCTGCAACTATCACTCATTAGGCATCATGGATTTGATTCAAAATGGCTTTCATTTTCTTGAAGATGCCAGTAATATGCGCTCTTAATACACCTTTCTGGTCCTCTCTTGATTGCATATGGTGCAGATGTAAATATGTTTTGACAACAAAATTACCTTAACTCCACTGCACTATTCAATGTTAGTTAACCATACATTTAGGGTATTCTTTTGCACTAGTTTATGCACTATTGTTCTCTCTCACTGGCAATGTCTAATTTGGAGAGAAAACAAAATATAGGAGCCTAGGATTTGTACCATGAAGAAAAAAATTATTATAGAACCATTTCCAGATGAAAAACACCCATCTATTGCCCATTATTCCTACTAAAATTGTTGTATTAGTATATTCAGGGGCATAATGACTGTCCTTTACTTTTGTTATGATTTTCCTTTCATTAAGTAGCTTCTCAAAAACCCCTAGTCTCTCTTTGCCTCATGATCATATCTATGCAAAGGATGTTACTATGACATTTATTCAATGCATTGTGATTGTCTCTTTAATACCTGGTATACTTCTTTGAATTTTCATTAAGAAAACTAGAACCATGTTGTATTATTATCGTGTTGTCTTCACAAACAAAACTAATTCTTTTAAGTGTCTTCATTTGTTTGCACCTTTGAAAACTATATGTATTTTATTTCATCAAGTATTGCATATGTTTCTTTCAAACTATGTCCACAGTATATTGTTTTGTTGCATTATTTGTCCATAGGACTGATCATTCTTGCACAATAGATTAGTTTTCTTCTAATCTATCCATAGTTTATGTGTTGATTAAACTCTGTTCAGAAATCCTTGTAATATTGTCTCTAATTTTTTACACTAATATTACAATATGTGAAGTCATTATTCATTTCATACCTATGGCATATCCATCTTTCCTCATGCATCTCTAATACAAAATAGTTGACTCCCAGGTGCATCACCTCCTTTGGGAATTATGCCAATGTTTAAAGGTTATACAATTTCTTTTGACATTTTCTGCCCTTTTCTGTAGAGATATTTCCTTCTTGTTGGCACTGAAATTCTAGTTTGGGAATCTCTAGAGGAAAGGAAGCCAATCTCAAGACAAAATTGTATGATGAGGTATCAAAAGCATAACTATGAAATGTACCTAGTATTTCTCATATGCAAAATAAAAAATAAGGGATAAGTAAAGAACCATCGTGAATATCTCATTTCCTCAAGCATTTTGGGATCAACTCTTGTAGGAGTGATCACGAGGAGGGTCAGGGATCTCAAAAATTTCACAAAGAATTAAAAATTAACAAAGCTTTGCTCTTAAATTTCTCAACTAGTCTCCAACTTGGAAATAGGGTCTTCACCTTGCAACTAAGGATGTTCTGCCTCCCCTTGTGACTTTCAATCACTGAAATGAATTCACCAGACCTTAAATAAACTTGATTCAAATGGGTTTCAAACCCTAACCAAAATTTTGAACAAAACTCCTTTCTGCTGCTCAACCAGTCCTACTAGCCCTATTAGGCCTTTGGCGATGGAATACTGTCTTTTCTCTCAAACTTTGCACTTTAACCTCCAACTTAAAGATTGTATCAAGTGTGTTTTGTGATGCCTAGCAACATATCAACTTACTTGCACCACTTGTTTTAGACCTTCTTGTTTCTAACCCTGTTGTTTCCTTGAAATGAGGCCTAATTAGCCCTATTTAACAAAGCAACCCACCTCTAGATTTGTCCCCTGGCCTTGAAACTCTCAACAGTCTCCTAAAATACTCCCAAATCAAATATTTTCACACTTTTAGTCTACAAGAATACTCACAACATGCCCAACTACAAAACCCTCACTAATTTGGCTTAAAACTAGGGCTTTTGGTTTTTAGGGTTTCCTATCACTTCCAAGTCTTGGTTTTTGACTTCTCACCATCCTTTCATCATTTCAAAACTACTAGAACTCAGAAACATGCCTCTTATTAAGGCAGTTTGCTCACTGCTATACCCTAGGGTCAACTTTCTTCCCTCTTCCTTTGCCAATTCACTGTGCACAGTCAGTTCTTCACCTTTTCCTGCATATTTTTTGGTTAGTTTCAGTTTGTACAAGTTATATTAGATCCATTTCATAGGGTTCCAGTAATACATTCCTTGAAATGGATCATTATTTCATTGAAAGACCCTCAAAACAGTCTATTTCAGCCTTTTCCTGTAGACAGTCAGCAAGAACACGTGCTAGGATTGATTTTTATGAACTTTCAGAGCATTCAACAATTTAAAAACATGAAATTTATAATGCTTAGGCCTTCACATTTAATGAAACTTCAAAGAGAATTCAATAGACTGCAAAAACACAAGAGAAAAATGCAAAAAGCAGTGATTTTCTGCCCTTTCTTGGAAACAGTCCGTACAATGTCCTTCAATCCTCTATCCAATCCCATAAAATTGAATTCCCTGGGGTTATAGATCAACTACAAAACTGTCCCAACTAACAAAAATCGGTTTACACCTCATTAAAGCCAATTAAGCCCCTAAACTTACTTTCTCGCCCAAACAAATTTTGAAATTTTAAAATAACAATCTTGAGATTTATTAATAATTATCACCTAAAGACCATTGGATATCTAATATCCAAGCTTATTTAACCTATTCAAAGCCTAAGAGCATTTAAACAAATCCCTTAAAACATACTTTTCCCCTTACATTGCATTTTGACTAGATTCCTTATCAGGAATCTTGACCCCTGTAACATCTTCAACACACTTATTAAATTCAAATGCCATTATAGGTTTCAACACATTATAATTAATGCTTTGACATGCTTGAAATGTCCTCCTGACCCCTGCTCTCTCCTGATTCTTGAAGTGTTCCCTGAATGTCCTGGGTGCTCCTGCACCATTCTCCCTAGGAAAGAAAGAACTCTTGTCCCAAGAAGTGTCCCATGTGTTGCCACTAAGAAATTTCTTGCTCACATGTGCTTTCATCTTCCAATGAGAAGGCAGGTAGTCCCCTAAAGTTACTGTTTTTCTCTTCTGCCAATCTGCATTCTTGACAGAATCAAAACAAGGATTAGTGTGTCTTCTTTGCTGCTTGGAAACAGTGAGTTCTTGTGCCCTATTGCTGCCCTCATTCCAATGCCTCCTTTGTGGAAGAACTTCACCACTATTACCCTCATTGATGGGGCATTCAATGCTACCAATCTTAATACTATTCAAATCCCACAAGGACTGATCTGATGGACTATCCACCTCATAACCCTGCTGCAACTCACCACTTTTCAGTTTGTCAATGCCTTCCCCTGTTTCACCCTGCTTATTCACCTGCAAACTCTTCTCAAAATAGATTACAAACCTATCATTAGACTGTTCCAAAGGTAAAGGAACCAACTGATATTTAACATCTCCCTTGTGAACCAAATAGGTGTTAATAAATCCATCATGCAAAGTTCTTCTAACATACTGCCATGGCCTTCCCAAGATAATATGACCACAAGTCATAGGAATAACATCACAAAGCACCCTATCATGATATGAACCAATTGAGAAATCAACAAAAGCTCTCTTACCAATCTCTACATGCTGTCCTTGAGTTACCCAAGTGGCCTTGTAGGGAGTAGGGTGATCAAAAGTTTCAATCCCTAACTTGGTTATCATATCAAGTGAAACTAAATTGCTATGTGACCCTGAATCTATGAGCAATCTGCAGATCTTACCATGACTGAGACAATTTGTTTTGAAAATGGTTACCTTTGGTTCTTGATGAAGTCTTTCTCCTTGCTTGATCATGAGACACTCACCATCAGTCACAGGGTCTGCCATGAGTGTTCTTGGTTCCTCCTTCTTATCTTCTTCTTCTTGCACCAAGGTAGCTCTCCTTTCCCTGCCTTTATCAGCTTGTTCCCACTTAGGACATTTGAAGGAAGGATGCCCTGGTTCATTGCAATTAAAACATCTACCTGTGAATGGTCCTCTACCTTGTCCAAATCTGCCTCCTCCTCTTGGAGTGTATCCACCTCTTTGATCAAAAAATATCTCCTTACCCTTGTCATTGCTGCTTTTATCATTACTGCCTTGTCCTTGCTCTCTATTACCTCTGCCCCTGTTTGAACTACCTCCTCTTCCACCATTGTTTGATCTTTCTTGCTTCCTTTTCACCTTTTCTTCTGCTCTAATGGCCAACTGGAAACATTCTCCCAATGTTCTTGGCAATTGCAAACCAATCTCATCTTGCAGATTGTACCTTAAGCCATTGATGTATCTGGCTATCTTCTCATCTTCTTCCTCATATCCTCCTCTAATACTAAGCTTGTGAAATTTCTCAGTATAGGACATCACATCCAAGTCCTTTTGCTTTAAATTTTGCCTCATTCTTTTCACATGAATGGTATAATCAGATGGTAAAAACTGCTCCTTGACCAAACTCTTCATCCTTGACCATGTAGAGACCTTTGCCAATCCTCTAGCCATCCTATCATTCTGGAAACTTGTCCACCATGTCAATGCTGTGCCTCTCAACTTGGTTTTAGCAAACTTGACTTTCCTTTCTTCATCCATCTCCTCAAATTCAAAGTAGTTTTCCATGGCATCAAGCCATCCCAATACCTCTTCACTATCCATCTTCCATTGATAGATAGGTAAGTCTATGTGACTCTTCCCTCCATGACCCTGTACTGCCTTCAATAACCTCACTAACCTCCTTTCTTCAGGGTCCTCTGTATCATCAGCTTGCTGTTCCTGATTTGCCCTCACATGCTCTTCATCCTCTTCATTGTTTTCTTGGTCTTCTTGGTCTTCTCTCCTTCTACTCCTCTCAAGATTATTGATCCTTGCTTGCATAGTGTCTCTTTCTCTTCTCCATAGCCTTTCCTCTCTTGCTCTTGCTGCTTCTTGTTCCCTTCTTTCTCTTCTCTCCCTCTCCAAGATCTCCTTCAACTCTTCCAACTCTCTTGCCAATTGGTTTTTTGGTGCCATTGCTACTTCTCCAATTCCTAAAGGACCTACTCACTGCTCTGATACCACTCTGATGCAGAGGGTCAGGGATCTCAAAAATTCCACAAAGAGTTAAAGATTAACAAGCTTTGTCCTTCAATTTATCAACTAGTCTCCAACTTGGAAATAGGGTCTCCACCTTGCAACTAAGGATGTTCTGCCTCCCCTTGTGGCTTTCAATCACTGAGATGAATTCACCAGACCTTAAATGAACTTGATTCAAATGGGTTTCAAGCCCTAACCCTCCATTTTGTACAAAACTCCCTTTTTGCTGCTCAACCAGTCCTATTAGCCCTATTAGGCCTTTGGCGATGGATTATTGTCTTTTCCCTCAAAATTTTCACTCTAACCTCCAACTAAATGATTGTATCAGGTGTGTTTCATGATGGTTAATAACATATCAACCCACTTGCACCACTTGTTTCAGACTTTCCTACTTCTAGCCCTGCTGTTTCCTTAAATTTAGGCCTAATTAGCCCTATTTAACAAAGAAACCCTTCTTCAAATTTGTCTCCTGGCCTTGAAACTCTCAACATTCTCCTAAAATACTCCCAAATCAAAGATTTTCACACTTTTAGTCTACAAGAATTCTCACAACATGCCCAACTACAAAACCCTCACTAATTTGGCTTAAAACTAGGGCTTTTGGTTTTTAGGGTTTCCTATCACTTCCAGGTCTTGGTTTTTGACTTCTCACCATCCTTTCATCATTTCACAACTACTAGAACTTCGAAACAATACCTCTTTGGCAAAGGCGGTTTGCCGCCAGTTGGTGGCGCTGTTCGCCGGACTGTTGATTCTTGCCTTTCCGGATTTGAAGATCTCCGGGTCCGTTTCGTGGGTTTCGTTGACCGTTAGGCGGAGTGGATCATTGGCTCGTGAACCCTCAAAATAGTCTATTTCAGCCTTTTCCTGTAGACAGTCAGCAAGAACACGTGCTAGGATTGATTTTTATGAACTTTCAGAGCATTCAACAATTTAAAAACATGAAATTTATGATGCTTAGGCCTTCACATTTAATGAAACTTCAAAGAGAATTCAATAGACTACAAAAACACAAGAGAAAAATGCAAAAAACAGTGATTTTCTGCCCTTTCTTGGAAACAGTCCATACAATGTCCTTCAATCCTTCATCCCATCCCGTACAATTGAATTCCCTGGGGTTATAGATCAACTACAAAACTGTCCCAACTAACAAAAATCGGTTTACACCTCATTAAAGCCAATTAAGCCCCTAAACTTACTTTCCCGCCCAAACAAATTTTGAAATTTTAAAATAACAATCTTGAGATTTATTAATAATTATCACCTAAAGACCATTGGATATCTAATATACAAGCTTATTTAACCTATTCAAAGCCTAAGAGCATTTAAACAAATCCTTTAAAACATACTTTTCCCCTTACATTGCATTTTGACTGGATTCCTTATCAGGAATCTTGACCCCTGTAACATCTTCAACTCACTTATTAAATTCAAATGCCATTATAGGTTTCAACACATTATAATTAATGCTTTGACATGCTTGAAATTTCCTCCTGACCCCTGCTCTCTCCTGATTCTTGAAGTGTTTCACACGAATGTCACGGAATTGCTCACATAAGGAGCACCTCATTTACCAACATGTTGAATTAAGATGATTAAAACAAAGACATGATTACACCTATAGCTGCACATGAAGAAAACAAGTTAGAAAAAACATCTAATTTAGGTGTTTTTGATGACTCCAATGGTTTTTTGGATATGTATGCTTATTTGATATATTTGAGGGGAATTTTATACATTCATGGGTGCATGTACATGTAGTGTTAGATACCATCATTCCTTAGAGAACTGCTCTAACATCATTGCAATTTCCAAATGCAAGGGCTAGGAGCAGAAAGCTATGGAGGATGCGAGAAAGTTCAAAGCAGGAGGCAGAGCAAGACAGTAGACACTAACTAGTCATCAGACAATGATTGGCCTCTTCTCCTATATGTGCATTTTTTTTCCTTTTATCCATCAATGAATAAACTGTCTTTCAATTCCATTGAACAAGTTCAGTCTCATGGCTTGTGTGAGACAAATATGTACTTTTGAATCAATAAAGATTACTTTTGGAAATATTTGTGCAAATATTTTCAATATTGTATGCATTTGTATAAATGCAATAATCTATTACTATAACTTGTAATCTCTTAGATTTTTATGTTTATACAATTAAATTTAATAGAGGTAAGATAGATAAGAAATGTACTTCACTTTTACTTTGCAAACACTTTGAACTCAATCAACTTGAGTAAATAACAAAAATGAGTAACAATGACAAGACTTCATTTTTTTCCCATCATAGAGTTCATGGACATTCCACTAATGAATGCAAAGTTTTGTGTCATAGAATCCATCATTTTCAAGATTTTGGTATGCTTCCCTATGTGCGGTCACCTAGTTCCTCTAATTTCCATTGATCTTCACTCTAGCATGCATCTCATCAACAATTTTGGCTCACCTTTTTCCCACACTCAGTGGGGGCAAGGGATTCATTAGCCTTGTCTTTGTATGTCACTTGTCATTGTCTCTTTTCACTAATCGTTAACCTTTCATGGAAATATAAGAGCAAGCTTGAGATGTGGACGAGATGTCTTAATATTGACTCACTTGTGACATACTCTCTTTCTTCATGAAGTAGCTTATCGGAAACATATGATTTTCCATAGAGCTTTTCGAATAAGCTCTCATCTTCTCTTCTACTTTAAAGAAATTTCTCATAGTATTGGTGTTAGAAATTCCTTTAAAGTGGGGGGCATACAATACCATAATTCATTTGAATTCTTCGTTCCTAGTGTAGACTTGTCATTTATATGATGTGTTTGTCACTTTGTAGATGACATTGGATGTGATGTCCTTCATAAGTGTGATCTATCTCAACATATTGCATTCCTCTTGGTGGCCTGATGCGATGTATTGCATCCCCTAAATTGTGAATATACTATTCTTTGATTGGTCCTCTCTTGGAGACATTAGAAACAATGTTCCCTAAGTAACTAACCTTGAATGAACTAAAGAAGACTCCTTTGAACATCCTTTACATTTTTTACATTTTCACATTTTTGCCACCTTGTATAACACAACTTGCATGATCGTGATACTTTGTCTTTTTTTTCATAGCATTTTCCTTGTGGCACCTTACTAAAGTTATCAGTAGGTATAACTTTGACATGGTTGAGTGGGAAGTCCACCTAGCAGCATGACTTTTCCCCATAGCCACCTTTTTGTTTGTGAGTGCATACCAACTAACGTATGTATCTTACCTTTTTGGGCTTTCTCACCCCACGGATGACTAGAAGTTCCATGGCCCCAGAATGAGTAAATTTGGGCCTTCTCACTTGGTAGACCATCATGAGTTTTGTCACCCCAGAGTGAGTACACATTTCCTCTCAACAAGCCTAGATCTGATCCACACCTAGTTGGACAAAAGATCTAAGCCTAATTCATCCTTTCTCCTTCATCTTGTTTCTTGCCATTGCATGATTTTTTATCTTGGGAACTTGACTTAGGATCTTCAATCCTGGGGGATTGCGCAACCTCCTTTGATCTTTTTCATTCTTTTTCGTCTTCATATATACATGATGATCTCTCTTGAATGTCTACTTTAGTGTGAATTTAAAGCAAGTTCATCCTCTCACTAAAGTGGGGGCTAAATGTGTTGTAGAAATAAGGACCCTTCACTTTTCATGGAATTAATTCATAATAAATTGGATTTAACAAGGTCTTAATCTAGTGTTGTGATGCATTTTATGCATCCACACTAGGTCTTGGACCCTTAATATGCATTTAATGATGTCTTGTAGAGGTGTTGTAAAGTCTTGTAAAGGACTTTCACACTTTTATAGACTTAATAAACCTATTTTTCCCTAATTCAACATTATAAAATGTATTTAAATACATTATCACATCAATTTAAAGTAAAATTAATGTTAAACTAGTGTTGTAATGTGTCTTGTACATTTACATTGGTTTTTGTGCCTTCCTAGGCTATGTGGACCTCATTTTAGTGTTGTAAAGTGTATTTAATCACACTTTCACATTGAATTTTGTTTCCCAAGCCCTATTTTACATTTACATCATCACTAATAGGTTCCTATTAATCCATATTGTGCATTCTAAGGCTTAAATTGATCAAATACCCAACAAAGTTGCAATTTAAACCTTATTTCCTCATCTCCTAGCTTCTTAGCTATCAGAATGGACCTTGTGGGACCCATTCATCATGCATGGTGAAATAATCCCATCTAGGTGGGACCCATTTTCCATCTATGGCAAATGAGTCCTATGTGGCCCCATTTTAACCTTTGAGCGGGAAAAAGTGAAATTTAAAGTTTAAGTTCACTACATGTTAGCCTGTGATGAGGTATAATCAGGATACTAAGGCACAGTTGTCTATAAATAAGTTTTTTTATCCTCATTTCACATCTAACAACTCATTTTTGCATCCCTCATCATTAATTCATCATCTATCTTCTCATCCAAGTCAAGCAAGCTACGGGTTTCTTCATTAAAAGTCATCAAGTTAGCTTTCTAAAGAATTCAAGTGTTGAATCTTCATGTATTGCTGCAGACTTTCAAGATAAATCATCATGGAAAGGTAATCTATTCCATTATTTCATGTCTCATTACTTTCTTTCATCATTTTTGTTTAATTACTTAAACGGAGTTTGACCAAGGCAAACCCCCATGCCTTAACATTCAACACCTCTCTCTCTTGTTTTGTTTCTATGCAAATTTAGGTCCTTTGGAAGCTTGGAAATCATTGAAGATCAGGTTGCAAATTCATTCAAGTCATCTCTTCATCATTAATCAAGTCAAAATATCAACAAAAAGGCACTTTCAAACCTAAATTCGACAATTTCATAAGCAGACACCTACAGGAAGCAAAAGTACAGATCTAGCTCCACAGAATCTACTCTTGAATTTGTAGATTCCTGTAGGTGGACTAAATTTACACCCATAGAAACTAAGTCCCACCTGTAGGCCTAAAAATTGGTTTGGTCAAGATTTAGCTCTTGGCAGTCAGAAACCTATTCTTTGGACTTTTCATCAGAAACAGGACTAATTCGCCATGCATGGAAAATCAATCCTAGTGGCCATTAACAGTTACTTTTGGAACATTCCAAAACCATCCAGCAATAGTAATTTGCCTCCAAGTGCACTTTGTTTAGTTTCATCAATTTTTGTTTTCATCTATTTAAGTTTCTAGTTCATACTTGTAATCAACATTGTGTTTTCCAGCATCTTGCATTAGATTTGTTTACATTCATTCATTTGCATTTGTAAGCATTCCATCATATCCACACACACTTCACATCAATATCCCATTCATCCCAACTTTAATCTTGAGTGAAACATTTGTGCATTTTGGCCCTTCTTTCTCCTTCTAGGTGAAAAACCCTAGGAGTTATAAAAAGCAAGTAAATGCCAAAATCCTTCGTTTCAAGGATCAACAAAAAAAACTCTTTGATTGAATTTCTCCTGAATCTAAGAAGGGGCTTGCAAATTAGAGCATACCATGTTATATTTTCCAATAAACTCCATAAAACCAAGATCACCTGCAAAACCTAGATTAGCCTTCTATAAGGAGTAAAAACAAAGATGCAAGAGTGATTTGCAAAAGATGTGCAAATAATATTATTGAGAATAATGAATTACATGAGATGACTTTCTTTTATAAAGCAATATGCAAAACCCTAAAGGTAAAACCTAGTTAAGATCTATGTAAACTTAATAAAGTGTAATTAAATATTTAATTACACCAACAGTTATGTGTTTTTCTTATGTTTTTGATTTGTGCATATTTGCTTCAATCTTATGGTGTTATTCTTTATTTATTGTACCAAAAAATTCACATAAGTTGGTGTTATTAAGCATTACATGTTGGCTAATTTTTAGCATTATAAAGAAAATGGATCTAATCATGGTAATTTCAAATTAGGAAATTTAATTTTAGATTTGTATATAAGTTTCATATTTTCATATTATAGTAGTCCAAGCCTTGTATCTCATCCATTGAAGTCATATTTGGATATAGATTGAATTTCACAACAATTGGTATTTGAACTTGTATATTTCTCATTATTTGGTATCAAAGCTTAAGGTGAATTTTTTTTGGGTATTCTTTTTTTTTAATTTCTTAGCTTGGAAAGATTGTGGGAATTTGTTAGAAGGATTTTGGGTATGTAATGAATTTTCTATGCATTAAATTTATTTTGTATATTTGGGAGATTGGAATCCATGGATATTATTAATGTGATCTATATTGGGTATTGGGAGTTCATGAGTATGGATCTTTATGGATTTGGTTATGTTTTGGATCTTATTTGGTGGTTTTTTTCCTTCACCTTGTGGTCATGTGTAGTGAGAAGATGTTCACTTAGATGGGTATATTTGACATCATGGTCACATGTAAAAACATCCACTATTTGGACTATGGAATGGACTACTTATATTCACTTCATGGTTTTAGTCTTTGGTTATATGAACACATTGGAAGATAAACCACTGAACTCTTTGTGAGTTGTAGAGATGGTATGTTTGATATGTTATAAGGTCTTGGACAACTTTATTTTCTTATTGGATTGGATTTTACTCTTGTTCTCTATTGTGGGTTTGTAGATTTGTGGAGATTACATGTTTGATGTCAATGTATGGATGTTGAAGTGGATTTTAGATTCATAGATATGGTTTTATAGGTTTTGCATGTTAAAAAAAAAATTGTGGTATGTATATATGTGATAAGATGATATTCAGGGTGTTCTAGATGAAGGTAATTATAAGTTTTCATGGCTTCTTGGAGGGTTGTTATTGATCTATGGTTACTCTTATGTAGGTTTTTTGGAAAAATAGATCTAGCATTGATCTTGGTGTTTAAGTCTTGGAAATTCACATGTTATACCTGATTATCTCTATTCTACATATTATTGATGTGGAGTTGAATATATATTTGAGTTATTTGAGATTGGAGCACTAATTATGTATTTATCCTTTGAGATGTTGCATATGTGTAGATCTTGCAAAATTGTTTGATGTGGATTTTGTTTGATAGGCCATACTTTTGTCACCATTATTACATCAGTATGTGTATTGCAGTGAGAGATGGTTATTGGGAGTACCTAATATAGTTGCTCATTTGAATCTATAGTAGTAGTTTATGGTTCATAAAAATCTCTATTCACTTTTAGAAGACTTTTGGAAATGATATTGGTACCATTCCATGTATAAATTAGTAGTACTTTTATTATGAGCTTTTTGTATTTACATAATATGTTCTATCTTCTTTGTTTTAGGATTTTGGTTCTAAAATGTTGTTGTTGCAATATGTAGTGAGCAATAGGTAATATTTGACTATAATATGGATGGTATTTTGTAATAATTTTTCATGTTATCAAGAGCTTTTGAATTCTACCTTTAGATAGAAATAAGAATTTAAAATGGAATCTTTGGTTCTATTAACAAAGGATGTGTGGCATTTGTATTTTCTTGGTTTGGAGATTGTGAATTGAATTTACCTTTTGTGAGCTCATGGTGTTGATTTATTTGATTGTGTTGGGGCTATGGAGGATCTTAAATTGGGAGATGGTTATCATAGTTCCTAGAGAGCATGGTTACATAGTTTTAGTGGGAGCTTTGGTAATGATGTGGATTCATGATTTGATGATGGATTTTTATCTTC